>OZ030013.1:78056457-78301457 GCA_964023405.1 Apodemus agrarius
AGCTCTTTTTCCAGCATTATGTCTGCCTGCATGCTACTGTGCTTCTCTCCATGATGGTAATCATCTAAAATATCTATCTGCAAGTCAACCCCAGTTAAATGTTTTCCTTTGTAAAAATTTCCATGGTCATGGTGTTACTTTACAGCAAATGAATACTAAGACAACAGGTATATCACTTAGTTGCTAATGTGAGATCTCTCCTGTTTTTGTGATATAGGCACTTAGTGCTATAAACTTGCCTCTTAGAACCACCTTCATTGTTTCCCATAGGTTTGAGTATGTTGTTTTGTTTTTCATTCAATTCTTTAAAAGTTTTTAATTTCCACTTTAACTCAATTTTTATTCAGTAGAGTTACCTAAGTTTTCATGAGTTTCTATACTGTCTTCCTGTCTCTGTTGTTATTGATATTCAGTTTTAATCTGTGGTGGTCAGATAAGATGCAGGGTGATATTTCAATTTTCCTTTATTAGTTGATATTTGTTTGGTGTCCAACTACTACTAAGAAGAAAATGCTTTGTTTAGTACTTATATGTAGTGTTGTAAATTTGTCTGCTAGGACCATTTGATTTAGGACATTATTTAGCTACACCATTTTTCTATTTGGTTTGTATCTTGATGACCTATCTGTGGGTAAGAATTGGGTACTTAAGGACCTCACTATATATGATCACATATGAGGATCAGTATTTGTCTTTGACTGTAGTAGTGTTTGTTTTGTTTTGGTATGCTTTTATGAACTTGAGCTTCCTTGTGTTTAGTACAAAAATGTATAGAATTACAATCTCCTCTCTATGAATTTTTCCTTTGATGGGTATTTATTGTCCTTCTTATATCTTTTCATTAGCATTGTTTTGAAGTCTATATTTCCAGATATTAAAATGGCTTGCTTTTTGGGTCCATTTGCTTACAATATCTTTTTTTCATTCTTTTGCTTGAAGAGCTGTCTATCTTTGATAATAAGGTGTGTTTCTGGGATACACCACAAAGTTGAATCCTGTTTTCTAATATAATCAGTTAGTCTGTAGTTTTTCATTTGGGGAATTAAGGCCATTAAGGCTGAGAGTTTATTGATTGCTGTTCTTTGGTTGTTATGGTATGATTTTTCTCCTTTTTATTTGCTGATTTGGGACTGTTTATTCCTTGCTTTCTTGGGTGTCAGCCACCTTTTAAGATTCAAGTTTTTCTTCTGGCACTTTACGTAAAGATGGATTGGTAGATGGATAGTGCTAAAATTTGGTTTTATCATGAAAAAAACTTTTACTCCATTGATTGTGATAGATAATTGTACATGGTATAGTAGTTTGGGCTGATATTAGTGGTCTCTTAGAGTCTGTGGTCCCAGGCCCTCTGGCTTTCAGTGTTTTCACTGAGAATTCATATGTTATTCCAATGAGTCTGCCTGTAAAGGCAACTTTTTCTTTTTCTCTTGCAGATTTTACTTTCCTTTTATTGTTCTGCACATTTAGTGTTTTGATTATTATATGACATGGGAAATTTTGTTTCTAGTCCAGTCTATATGGTGTTCTGTATACTTCTTGTACCTTAATAGGAACCTCCTTCTTTAGGCTAGGAAAGTTTTATGTATGATTTTATTAAAAGTATTTTCAGAGAAAGCCTGTCTTAAAAATGTGTGTGTGTGTGTGTGTGTGTGTGTGTGTGTGTGTGAAATTATCAGTTGTTAACTTGAATTACAATCCAAAAATGGACAGCATACCTGTGATCCAGATCTTGAGGTAGGCAACAGGCCTTCAATCCAGATCTTAGGCTAGAAGGTGTGTGTGTGTGTGTGTGTGTGTGTGTGTATGTGTGTGTGTGTGTGTGTCCTTCTGTATTTTATTAGATAACCAGGAAAAAAAAGTATTTTATTATGGGTAAAATAAATAGAAAAATCCTAAAATTTTGTTTTGTGCTTTTTGTACTGTCTGGTTTTGTAATAAAGTAACATTGGCTTCATTAAACAAAGTTGAAAAATAGTCAATCCTATTCTGTTGTTTTTTTTTTTTTGAAGAGTATGTAAAACTGATATTTTCTTCAAACATTTGGCAGAATTCTCCAGTGGAGTCATATGAACATGAAAGTTTATTTTGTAAATAGCTTTAAGTAATTGCTACTTGATTGTTGCTTACTCTAGTCTCCTGCAAGAATTTCATTAGAGGTAAAAGAAGTATTTGTGATCTCTCTCTCATCTTGGCTGAGTTTTGGTAGGTTGAATTTAGCTTTTGAGAAACTTGGATATATACTCTTAAAGGGTTTTTTAAGGTTGTTTTTCCCTTTAAATCCCTAAAAGATCTGTAGTGATATTTTGTGCTTGATATTTGGTTTTAGTGATTTGTATCTTCATTAGTTTTATTTTGTCAGTCTGATGGATTTAAATTTTTATTGATTTTTTGACAATTTTTTTTCTATTTTTACCTTTATTTCTTTCTGCTCTTATCTAGTCTCATATCTCTGTTTGATTTTATATTTCTCTTTATTTTCTAATTTCTTGGTTGATTTGAGACTTGTTTCAGCATCCCTGGTATAAGCATTTTGGTGCAATAAATTTTCTTCTCAATACTGATTTAAATAAAACATACATATTTTGGTGCTTATATTTTCATCTGGCCTCTGACCCTCTTAAAGTTTTCTTTCATGTTTCTTCTTCCTTACATATGTTATATAGAAGCTTGGTGTTTTATGTTTTCCTGATTTCTGACTTCATTACATTATAGACAGAGAATATACTTGATAATTTAAAAGTTTGTTAGGCTTGCATTATGGTCAAGGATAGTATACATTTCAGTAAACAATCTGTGGAGGTTTGAACAAGAATGTCTCCAATGGGGTCATATATTTAAATTCCAAGTCATCAGGGACTGGAACTCTTTGATAGGATTAGGAGGATTAAAGGCTGTGGTCTAGCTGAAGTAGGTGTGGCCTTGTTGAAGAAAGTATGTCACTGGGAGTAAAGAGCTGAAAAGCCCATTGTTAGGTTCAGTTCTTACTCTCTTCTTGTTGATCAGGATGTAGCTTTCAGCTACTGGTCTTCCTGGTGAGAGTTCCTTCTGAAATTTGGTGGCATTCCTTAATGATTTTAGTCATTTTTCTTTTCTTTGGAAGTTAATCTGTGTGTGTGTGTGTGTGTGTGTGTGTGTGTGCGCGCACGCATGCATTCATGAACTTTAAAGAAAATTTTATATGTGCACGGAAGATCTTTTCTTCTCCTTTTATTTTTAATCTATGTGTTGTTAATTTTGAAGTGAATTTCCTGTAAACAGCATAAAATGAGCTGTTTCATTTAGCTACTAACTACTGTGTCTTCCAATTTATTATTTATTTACATTTAAGGTAGCTGCTGAGATATTTAAAAGTAAGTTGTAAAAGATATATTTTTATATTTTAGTGAACACGTTTACTGTTCTTGAGCTTTTTTGTTATACTAGAGCCTCTGCAAAAGAAGAATATAGAAAATAAATAAAAATAAATTAAAAAAAGAAAAGTGTCATCGTCTTTTCTTAGCTTCAATAACCTATGACTACAAGATAAATTTAAGCCTTATTTTACGTACTCTGTTTACAAGGCTCAGGCCACACCATCTGATTATCACATACTGTACTGACACATGTTAGTGTTAATTTCAGGGCTCTAGAGCATTCTATCTCATGTTCTTTAGTGACTCTCTATGCTATCATGTTCTGACCCAAGCTGTCCTGATAATAGCCCTGATCATATTCCTACTCTATTATATACAAATGTCTTCAGCTTTGAGACAAGTTTATCTTGGTCATCTTGTTCCAAATGTGAGTTTTTACTCCTTCATTTTCTATAAGAAAACAGTAACTAAGTCAAATTTTTCTTGGATACTAAGGTTTCAAGACTGTTGAAGGGAAAATGAACCACAGATAGCCAACAAGCACACACAGATGTAGATATGTACACAGAACACTATTGATGAGTGTGTTGTGAATGCTACCTGAACAAGGTACCACATGAGGCTGAAATACCCTCTATTCCACATGTGAAGTTCTTGTCCTGGTTGAGACTGTATCTACCTGGAAAGGTGACCTTTGTATAATTTCCCAAATCATATAAAATTGATAAAGAATTTTAAAGTGGTCCTGGTTGCTTCTTATAGCTAGGAGACCAGTTACCATTGCTGAACATGTTCTGGAAAATTAGCTTAGCACTTAGAAATATCATTGTGTCTAGATTCACAGGCTTTATGAAACCACATTCTACCTCCTATTAACCATGCTGATACATACCCACATCCCGTATTAATTTGATACTGATGATATGAGTATTTTCTTAATTATTTGGCAACTCATTTAATTTAGGGTTAGGAATGATTTCTTGGCAATCATTGTGCATTTCTGACATTTCTCTCAAAATGAAATAATGTGACCAATTAATTACTTCCAAAGTGTAATGACATTTTAATGAGTACAAATTTTAACAATTAATGTTGTTGACACATTGCTGTATTTCATAGGCACTTAATTATACATTTATTAATATTGACATAGAAGTTATAATATTTTGGAAACTGTAGTTTTTTAAGTTCCAAACTTCTTTTTTATTTTAATTTTAATTTTTATTGTGTTCAACACCATATATACTTATATGCTAATCATAAAAATGGACATGTTATTAAATGAACATAAAAAGATAAAGTCTTTTTGTTTGTTTGTTTGTTTGTTTGTTTGTTTTTAGTAGAGTTTAAAATCTTGGCTCATACTGTGATACAAACTCAAAATAAGAACAACTTTTAGACATGGGAGTCCATTGTAATAAGGCTGTACTTCAGTGTCCCTCACATCACCAAAGGATTTTATCTCCATTGTAGCTAAACTGAGTTGACAGTTCTGCTATGTCAAGAAATAAATTGTAGGCAGGATTATTTGGATACAGATTTCCTGCTATGGTCAAAGTTATTTGACTTGAGTAATTGTCATCATTCTCAGCCCACAAGGGACAGGTTACATTCATTTAAGAAATGGTGTGTGTATTAAGATGGTCTATCCATGAAGTCATTCATCAACTGTTTCAAAGAACAATGGTTCTGCTTGGAGGGTGGCACAGACATTAGGTGAGGTTAAGATTCTGTTTCATTGGCTGTGATGATTTTGAAAAGCATCTCAGAAAAAGAGTAGCTTATAAAGTCATCTTCAAAATTGATACAATAATTATACATATCAAATAAAATATCCAGTCTCACTCTTTATTGTTCTCTTACAAGCCACCTCAAAAATTAATTATCTACATTTTGGGCTGTATAAATAATTTTGAAATGTGTAAGCTGTTCTGAAAACCATAGTATAGTGTAAAAACATTAAATAAACAACCCAAGTTATAGAGAGGCTGAGATGAGAGAAGAGAAGCATGATTTCAAGACCATTATGTGGTACACAGTAAGACACTGTCGCATACAAACAAGCAGAAAGTATATATGGATTGTACAATATTGGATGTATTTCTCCAATTACCAAATTAGAGAGACCACTGGGGGACAGCCAACAAATTTCTATTTCCTCATATTTTTGAATTTCAATCGATTAGGATATGTTGGTAATGTTAATTTTCATATTAAGAGATATTAAGGAAAAGTGATTGGTTACTTCCTGTTATTTTTGTTATTAGAGGTGGAATTATGTTTGTATGGGTTTCTTGAAAGATTGCTTTTTTGCTTTCTCTAGGGTGTAGTTTACCTACTTGTGTTGGTGTTGTCCATCTATTATCCTTTGTAGGGCAGGATTTGTTGAAAGATATTGCGTAAATTTGGTTTTGTCATAGAATAACTTGGTTTCTCCATCTATGGTAATTGAGAGTTTTGCTGGGCTGACATATGTGTTCTCTTAAGGTCTATATGACATCTGCCCAGGATCTTCTAGCTTTCACAGTCTCTGGTGAGAAGTCTGGTGTAATTCTGATAGGTCTGCCTTTATATGTTACTTGACCTTTTCCCTTACCGCTTTTAATATTCTTTCTTTGTTTATTGCATTTGGTGTTTTGATTATTATGTGACTGGAGGAATTTCTTTTCTGGTCCAGTCTGTTTGGAGTTCTGTAGGCTTCTTGTATGTTCATGGGCATCTCTTTCTTTAGGTTAGGGAAGTTTTCTTCTATAATTTTGTTGAAGACATTTACTGGCCCTTTAAGTTGGGAATTTCCACTCTCTTCTATATCTATTATCCTTGGGTTTGATCTTCTCATTGTGTCATGGATTTCCTGGACTTTTTGGGTCAGGAGCATTTTGCTTTTTGCATTTTCTTTGACTGTTGTGTCAATGTTTTCTATGGTATCTTCCGCATCAGAAATTCTTTCTTCTATCTCTTGTATTCTGTTGGTGATGCTTGCATCTCTGGCTCCTGATCTCTTTCCTAGGTTTTCTATCTCTAGAGTTGTCTCACTTTGTGATTTCTTTATTGTTTCTAGTTCCATTTTTAGATCCTGGATGGTTTTGTTCAATTCCTTTGCCTGTTTGATTGTGTTTTCCTGTAATTCTTCAAGGAATTTTTGTGTTTCCTCTTTAAGGGCTTCTAGCTGCTTACCTGTGTTCTCCTGTAATTCTTTAAGGGTGTTATTTATATCCTTCTTAAAGTCCTCTATCATCATCATGAGAATTGATTTTAGATCTGAATCTTGCTTTTCTGGTGTGATGGTGTATCCAACCAGAACTTGATATGGTGGAAGAATTGGGTTCCGATGATGCCAAGTAACCTTGGTTGGTTTCTGTTGCTTATGTTCTTATGCTTGCCTTCCACCATCTTGTTATCTCTAATGCTACCTGCCCTCACTATATTTGACTGGAGCTTGTCCTTCCTGTGATCTTGATTGTGTCAGAACTCCTCAGAGTCAAGCCGTCTCTGTGATCCTGTGATTCTGGCATCCTGTGATTCTGGCATCCTATGAATCTGAAATCCTGGGTGTATACAAGCTCCTGGGAGTCAAGATACCTCTGAGACCCTGAGATCCTAGTGTGACTAAGTGCCTGGAATCCTGTGATACTGTGATGCTGTGATCCTGGGCATTTAAAGCACCTGGGAATGGAGCTTCCTTTGGGTGTTGTGGGACTGGCTACGGAGTTTGCGCCCAAGGGCATGGGCCCAGACAGACTAGAAGGAACCAGTGCCACTGAACTGGTTGAGTTCCTGCGTGCCTGGATCCCGCTGGTCCTGGTAACTCCCGGTGTTGGGACAGATGTTGTGTCCTTCTCATCTCTAATCCTGTGATCCTAGGCATGTTAGAGTGCCTGGGAGTGGAGCTTCCTTGGTTGTTGTGGGACTGGCTGCGGAGTTTGTGCCCAGGGTCTGCTCAGGTCACCAGCCCAGAAACAGTATCTTGGGAAAACTAAATGCATACCTACTCCAGAGCAGTTTCAAACTTCTTATAGGTTCTCCAGAGGTTTGGGTTTGTGGTTCCCAATGTAGAATTAAGCACTGGGCTTTTCTAAGGTTTTTCTTGAGGCTGTGGTGTATGGGAAAAGGATGTAGTTTCTTGTCTAAAACCTGGAAAATACTTGACACAGCTAGTAATAGGCTAGGTCTTGGGTCTTGGGAGCTTTTTCCTGAGGCCCTGATCTAGAGAGATGGATTACAGCTCCTCTAAAACCAGGAATAAGATTTTCAGAGCTGGTAATAGCCTGCCCCTTGGAGGAAATGTAGCTTCAGATCCTGAAAACCTCACTCTTCCCACCATAAAGACTATGGCTATCAGTCCTAAAGCCACTGTGTGTTTGCTCTGTAATGTTTTTGAGATACCCCATCTTTTCCATGTGTAACATTGTTTGATTAGTCCCACTGACTTTATCCCATTGTACAATAGTTTCTGCTTTGTCCCATTTCTTTCTTGGAAATAGTATATAAGATGCTGTTCTTAATAAGCTTGCATAGCATAAGACATAGCTTATTCATGATCTCCTAGTCCAAAGCTTATTTGATTCCTTATCTTCTAATTCCCTTGTCCTCCCAGGACCTAGTCACTGAAGAATGACTTGTTACTTTTTTGTATTTGACTGACAGGAGTCTGAAGAGGATATCTTAACCTTCCTTTGAGGCCTTCTTTCTGAGTCCTCATTTCTGCCCACCTGGGTTAGTCCTTCTCCAGCTGACTAACAGCAGCAAATCTATTGTCTTCCAAGCTCCTTGCGGCATTTTTGGTAATATTAGATTACCACTGAACAATATTGTCTTTGTTGGGGTTTCATTGCTATGAAGAGACATCATGACCAAGGCAGTTTTCATGAAGGTAAACATTTAACAGGGGCTGGCTTACAGTTTCAAGGGTTAGTCCATTATCATCATGTCATGGTGGAGAGCATAGCAGCATGCAGGCAGACTTGGTGCTGGAGGAGCCCAGAGTTCTACATCTTGATAAAAATGCAGCCAGAAGGAGACTTTCTTTCACCATGGATGGAACCTGAGCACCAGAAACCCTCAAAGCCTGCCTACACAGTGGCTTCCTCCACTTTTATGTTTTTGTATAGACAAATAAACGAATAATAAAATAATGTGGAATATTTCTAATATATTTTAAAGAGCAATTTGGGGTCTGGAGGAATGTCTCAGAGGTTAAGAGCATTTGATGCTTTTGCAGAAGACTGAGGTTTGGTTACTGGCACCCACAGGTTGGTTCAAAACTTTCTGTAACTCCAGTTCTAAGGGATCTGATGCTTTCGTAAGGTCTACCTAGACACTACACACTTGTAGTACATATAAATACATGAAGTTGAAATATTTGTACACATGAATAAAAATTAGTCTTTGAGAAAGAATAGTTTCAGCCTTGAAGATCATTGCCTTATAGATTTTACCTACAGAATGAGAATGACTTGCCAATAAAACAAATTCTACATTGTTATTCAAAATATTCTGCTCTTTGAAGTGGCGGCCTGAACCCTCTCTATCTCTAGAAGAGTCTTGGTAATAGTTTTGTATAATTAAAGTTTTTCTTTATCTAAATCAAAGTTTCATATGCCCCATCAGACAATCTACATTTTCCTAAAGGGATATAAAACTACTTACAGTATTTTTGTTTGTTTTTAAATGTTTTTATTTTATTTTATTTGTATGACTATTTTGCCCGTATGTGTATAAGTGTACTATATGTGTGCCTGGAATCTATAAAGGTCAGAAGAGGGTATTAAATCCCCTGGAACTGGATTACATATATTTATGGGCCACATGTGGGTGCTGAGGACTGAATCCAGGTTTTCTATAAAAGCAAAAAAAAAAAAAAATGCTATTAATTCCTGAGGAATCTCTTCATCCCCTGATTGCAGTTTTTTTTTTTTTTTTGGTTTTTTTTTTTTGTTTTGTTTTGTTTTTGGATTTTTTTGAGACAGGGTTTCTCTGTGTAGTTCCGGCTGTCCTGGAACTCACTCTGTAGACCAGGCTGGCCTTGAACTCAGAAATCCGCCTGCCTCTGCCTCCCAAGTGCTGGGATTAAAGGCGTGCGCCACCAACGCCCCGCCTGATTGCAGTTTTTAACTAGTATGTTTTAAAGTTTTTTCCCCAAGTAGTGTTTCAAAAACCTTGGCTCTCAATAAAAGGCAGGGTTACTTTGATGAAAAGGCGAATTTAGAATTCCTAGGAGAGTAGAGTTCAAATCAGGAAGCACTCAAAAAGACAGCTTATCATCTTCAAATATTTATGCAGTGAATGGCTACAAATGAGCTCTGAACTTTTATCCTATTTAGCTCGTGTCCTAGAGGAATGGTGGTTTGAGATGGCTATAATTTTAGCTTGCAGTTACTAACAATGTGACACTTACGTTGAGCCATTTGCAGGCAACATAAACCAAGAAAGCTCTTGTTCTTAGAGTTCTTCCTAGGAGAGATTGAAAGATGTGTGTAATAGTAGCCTGCTGTTGCATGACTAAGGATCCCAAAGCCCAATACTTATAGAAACATTTATTACATTTACTATGATTCTGCACATTAGTGGAGCTCAGCTGGAATCCTCTTGTTTGGAAAGTCTCATTGAATTTCAGTCTGTTGACAGCTGAGACTAGAGCCATTCGAAGGTTCAACTGATATGAACACTCAAAATGAATCAACCATATGGTTGGCAGCTGGTTTGGGCAGTTTTCTGAAGATCTAAGAGAATAATGAACTAGAGTGCCCACATGCAACCTCTCCTGTGACTTGGGCTTCTTGGGGTATAGCACCTGCAATTCCATATGCAATTATTCTCTAAGGTAGAAGGATGCCTGGGCCCCAGTTCTACAAGTTATAGAGTGCCACTTCTGCCATTCTCAATGTCATAGTTACATTAAGGAGATTCTCTCTCTCTCTCTCTCTCTCTCTCTCTCTCTCTCTCTCTCTCTCCATACATAAACACACAAGCACACATACACACAAATATGAAGCATATTTATACATAAATTAGCTGGAGAAATAGAACATCAAAACACCTCTTGAGGCTAGACATGTGGGTATTAGAGAATACATAAAAAAGTACAGAGTGAAAAATGTGGTTTCCAAAATCAAAAGTGAACACATGTCTAGAACGTAACTTATCAGACCCATGGGGAAGTTAGCCAACAAGGCTGATTTAAAGAGAACTTTAAGAACAGAAATGTTTCTATTTGCCGAAATAAAAGACACTTGACTAGGATTGCTCATTTAGACTTTAAAAGTGGTTAGTATTCCACAAAACAGAAGCTACAGTCACATTTCTTCCAGAGAGAAATTACTTGTATCTTTCAGTCAATTCATTTGCATTGCCATATGTTGTAGTTTGAATATGTTTGGCCCAGGAAGTGGCACTATTAGGAAGTGTGGCCTTTTTGGAGGAAGCATGTCTCTGTGGAGGTAGACTTTGAAGCTCCTATACTCAGGCTCCACCTAGCATGAAGGAGAGCCTCCTTCTGCTGCCAGCAGCAGATGATCTCTTCCTGACTGCCTTCAGATCAAGATATGGGACTCTGAGATCCTCCAGCACCATGCCTGCCTGCACACTGCCATTCCTCTTGCCATGGTGATAATGGACTGAACCTCTGAAACTGTAAGCCAGCTCCAGTTAAATGTTTGCCTTTATAAGGGTTGCCTTGGTCATGGTGTATCTTCACAACAATGGAAACCCTGAGATACCATTTATTTCTATTACTGAGCTAAACAGCAAGGTCAAAAGCAACTTGGAAAAGAGTTTATTTCACTTTATCAGTTAAAGTCCCTCATGAAGGGAAGTCACAGTAGGATTTCAAGGAAGGTCATGAATTGAATGAAGCAGAGACCCTGGAGGCGTGCTGCTTAGTGGCTTGCTCCCTGGAGCTTGCTCAGCCTGCTTTCCTATATCACCCAAGGCTACCCGTCCCCTGGGGTGGCAATGCCTCCAGTGGGATGAAAAACTTGCCTACAGGCCAAGCATGAATAAATACACACACACACACACACACATACACACACACACACACACACACAGCAACCCCATATTTGAATTCTTCATTTTTCTCTCTGAGTCTTCTGTCTCTGTTTTCTGTTATCTGTCCCCAACAAAGAGCTTTGCATGAAAAAACATGAAATGGGAAAAGAATGAGGAATCTTGTATCTCAATCAAAAAATTTTAGTACAGTTTACCAGAGAAGAATTTTCTTGATTTACCTTCTTGGTCAGGATATGACAGACTACATAATTTAAAATCAATGAATGTGTTTAATTTAGCCTGTAGAAGCTGATTTCATAGGATGCTCATGGCATAGTAAGGTTTGTTATGTTGTTTACAGGCAAGTTAAGCAACTTATGACACAGGGAAACAGATTGAGTACATAGTTTCCCATGGTATCAGGACATGTTATTTATTAACTTATTTACAAGGTAAGGTATGGCAAGAGTTCAGCTTCTGAAAGCAAGGAATATTTTCAGAAAGAGCTACTCCTGACCTGGGTGGAGTGGGAGGAGGGGCAGTAAAGGACTCTGGCCAACTCAAGCCTGGCAATAAAACTCCTCAATTCCCTCTGCCCCATGAACTACATGATTACATTCCTAAAGCTAGCAACCAAGGTCTATTCCCTCATTTGGCTACTTCCTCCTCCTCCTCCTCCTCCTCCTCCTCCTCCTCCTCCTCCTCCTCCTCCTCCTCCTCCTCCTCCTCCTGACTGTTGAGGCTCAGCTATCAAAGTATTGAAGTTCAGCAATCAAAAGCCTCCTTTAGTCACCCAACTAACAGGGCCAGGTAAAATTAAATACCTCACCTTAACATGGGGTTTTCCCTTCACCTTTATAAACTATTTGCCTATGGGCCACGTCTGTCTCCTCTCTATCCACATGCAGTCTTTTGTCCTCCTGAACAAATACCTCTTTCCCCTCTCCTTTGGCCCCTTCCCCTTCTCCTTCTTCCTCCATCTCCTGTCTTTGTCTCTTATTCCCTGCCTTTTGTTCCTCTAGGGCAAGTAAATCTCCTTTTGTGTTGAGAACTTGATCTTGAGTGTCCTGAGCCAATACCAATCCCTTCAGGAAGAGGATCAGGAATTGGTTTGAGGCCAACTCATTTACATAACCACCTTAAGGCCAGTGTTGGGTACATAATATACTGTTCCCAGACAATAAAAGCAAATAAATAAATAAACTCATACATACATACATACATCATACATACATACATACATACATACATGGATAGAAATATTTGTGACTTAGTAGTAGATCTCTTGTTAAGCCTGAGTCAGGCCCTAGTTTTGATACCCAGACTGATTTTTTTAAGAGAGAGATTTGGATAGAGGAGGAAGAGAAGAAGGAGATAGAGGATGATAAAAAGCATTTGGGAGTATATAAATATAAAGGTATGAAAGGTCTGGAGGCCTTGACTAGTTCGATGGCTGAACACTTCTAAACCTTCCCACAGATAGCACGCACTCCCCTCCAGTATACCTGAGTTAACATCTTTTAAAATCTATATTCCATCTCTGCTACCCCAGAACAAATGGGGGAATGTCTCCTGGATCCACTTTCCGGGAATCTTACATGTTGGTGGGCCTTTAAATCTCTTCTCTTTGCTCGCCCATCAAGATGATTCTCCTGTTTTTCTCCCTCTTCTCCCTCTCTCCTTAGCCACTTGCCTGTTATGTGAGTGTGTGTGTGTGCACATGTGCATGTGTGTGCATGCATGTGTACCCATGTTCACTAGAAAGGGCAAATAGAATACTAGAATAACAAAATGAGAATCCTCCCATTTGCGGTTAATAAAGCAACAATGGCAATGAAATGGGATGATAAAAACCCCTACTCCCTCTGAAAGAAGGAAGCACAAAAAAAGGAAGCAGAACCTACAACAGGCGAGACAGCAAGACAACAAACAGAAGAAGGCTGTTCCATTCAAACTAATTCTGAAATGCCACATGTTATAATCAAAGACCATGCCAAAACACACCAAGACGGACTTCATTTTGGTCATGGAAACAATTCTTGAGTTGAAAGGGATGTTAAGTCATATGTGAAAAAGGTCTTTTTCTCAATGGAACTAAATTGGAAATCAATAACAGACAGACATTTCTCCCTGAAACATTTGGAAATGAAGCGGAAAAACGTACAAAAGGAGTCCAAAGTTTCTCTGAAGCTTGAACTAAATGGAAGCCAAGCACCACATGCTGTTGGGTCGGTATTTGAAGGAAAATTTAGAACCTTGGGTTCTTGTTTCCTGATAGACTTCCAGGCAGGAATGAGGGTATTCTGAAAAGATGCTTGTGCTCCTCACTTTGGCCATCAGACTACTGAAACAACAAACCCCAAGGAACAGAAATAGAATTTCATGCTGACAAAAGGAAAAGACTAAAGGTGAGGCTAGTCAGAGTCGGGGAATTTGTCTCATGACAACTTTGTCATTAACTTTGCAGGAGAAGCTGAAATCCTGGGCAGGACCACACCTTGTTCCACTTTAACACGTAGAGCTCTGCCCACTACTCAACCTTAAACCTTGTACAAAGACCCTGAAGAAGTGCTTGGAGAGGTCCTGGATCTCCTTCGTCCCTATCGTTGATGTGACCACATTGAACAAATCCTTCTTTTCTGTGTTCATGATTACTTTAGCTAATTTGTCACTCATCTTAGTTTTCAGAGACTAGGTTTATGTAGCCTTGGCTGGCCTGGAACTTGTTATATAGATCAGACTGAACTCAAACTCATAGAGATCCACCTACCTCTGCCTGAAGAGTGATGGAATCTGGCTCCGTTAATTGAGGATCAGTGACTAAGCCTGGTTCATTAGGACTCTACCAGGATACAACCTTAACTCCAATAATATTATTATAATGGATGAAAGGTCTCAAATCAAAGTCATCAGTGTGCATCTTAAGGGAAGAGCAAAGAGGAGAAAATGAATTCAAAGCAAGGCAATGTGAGGAAACAAAGTCAGAACAGAAACAAGTGAAAGAGAAAAGAGAGAAACTGCCCCCAAGAAACGCTCTGGCCTCGAGGAGCTGTGGATTAGCAGAGCAGGAACCCTTCTGCTGCCTCAGCCTGGCGTTAGCACCCTCACAATGGGATGTCAGGTAGAGTGGATGGCGCAGTATGGAGAGCTCTGGATATAGGACCTGGTGGCCAGGCCTCCTAGTTTGGCACTCGTCTCATAGTTCTGTGATCTGGGACAAATGCCTTAGCACACGCACCCCTCACTGCATGTGCACAAAGGTGGCCTCTTTGCTGAAAGCCTGGCAGAATAGAGAACCAATGAGACAGCAGTTGGCATAAACCTGTAGTCCAGCGCTTCCCAGCTTTCCTTCCTAATGCTCAACCCCTTTAGTATAGTTCCTCATATTGTGGTGACCCCCCCTCACCACACACACACAACAAAATCTATCTTCTTGTTACTTCATAACTGTAATTTTGCTATGGTTACGAAGAATGATCTGAATATCTGATATTCGGGTTATCTGATATGCGACCCCTGCAGGGATCAAAGCCCTCCGATTGAGAACTGCTGCTGTAGTCAAATGCAAGAAGAAAGAAAGAAAGAAAGAAAGAGAGAGAGAGAGGGAGGGAGGGAGGGAGGGAGGGAGGAAGGAAGGAAGAAAGAAAGAAAGAAAGAAAGAAAGAAAGAAAGAAAGAAAGAAAGGAATATAAAGATTTGCCCAGGAGGAATTTGGAACTATTAAACTAAAGCTTAAAAATGTATGCATGAAATTTGCCTTCGCACATCATCGTGCTCTTTTATAATGGGTAGCTGAAATTTCAGAGCAGCACTTGAGACAACATAAAATGTAACAGGATTCTAAGCTTAGATGAGCAAGCAGAATCTCTTCTTCTTGTTTATAATCCGTTTGATCTTCTTTTTGAACTCCCATCTGCAAGAGCACAGGGAAGAATTCATTGTCAACCCCACAGTCTACTGGCAGGCAGCACTGTCATTTCCTACAAGTCCTTCGGATGATGTTTGTCACTCCCAATTGTTTCACTATGTCCCTTCTCCAGTCCCATTTGTAGGATAGGGGGACTCATGGGACCTCGTCATGACAGAGAGCCATGGAATCCACACACCCTGGACTGTGACTTAGGTTTGGGGATCTGAATGTTCTTGTTCAGAAAACAGGTGGCCCAATTTCCCTAAGGAAGCCCCGGGTCTGCCTCTGTCAGGTCCAGCCCCTCACACTGAGCCGTGCTGTGATTCAAGGTTGCCAAGCTGAAGTCCACTGGAGGCAGACACCCCTAGAGACCAGAGGGACACCTGCTGCCACTCGCAAGGCACAGTTGATTTTGAGGCGCCCCACATCACAGCCCATTTCCATCCAAAAGTGCTCTTCCATCTGGCTCCCCGACAGCTCTGCCTCCTCTGGCTTCAGTCCAGAGAAGAACTAGAGGAAAAGGAGGACACCCTCTGCTGATGACCACTTTGTGACCACACCCCTTCCTCCTGAAAATACTGACTTTTCCTTCTCTCTTTCATTCACTGTCATTTTTCCCTAGAATGCCAGAGGTCTGCATTAGAGAGACTATTCTAAGAGACATGGGAGGTTGAATACTCTGTGGGGACCAAGGCACGAAGAAAAGGAAGCCTTTGTTTTAAAGCCGATTGAGAATGTCAGGCAGATGGCGACAGAGCATGATGGTCAGGAACAGGACTCTGGGGGGTCCAGTCAGCTCCCTACAACCACAAGCAGGATCTGCCTAAGTGCAGGAGGACTTTAATAAGTTTGTCTTGTCAGGCAAGTCTGCAGCAGTTGAAGGAGACCCGAGTGGAAGTTCCCTTCCCCCCTGGGGGATAATCCTCACAGAAGGCAGCATTGAAAGGGAAGATTAGACTCATTGCTGTAGTAATTGCACAGGATCTTGTCTCTGCGTGAAGGATGTGTGAAGGGATTTTTGTTCCCCTGTTGTCCTGGTGTTTTGACTAAACAGAAGGGAAATCTTTGTTGCACAAATCCTAAATGGATAGAGCTGCTCATCAGGGACATCTTCCTTTCCAGCAGTTATGGTACAGGCACTTCCTGCCTCAGGTAATAAAACAAAAGATTTAAAGCAAGGCAGTCATGTGACCCTGGAGGAGGGCCAGGTAGCTGGATGCAAGGCTGCGCACTGTTCAATCCCTTCTTGGTGTTGCCCTCGGTGTGGTGTATGAGAGAATTCTTAGGGACAGGCCTCTGCAGTGTGTGTGTGTGTGTGTGTGTGTGTGTGTGTGTGTGTGTGTGTGTGTGTGTGTGTATGCTGTATGTGAGCACCTTTAGAGCGGTATATACTCCTATGCACACTCACAGAGGCCAAGGGAAGACATCTGGTGGCCTGCATTATGACTATCCACTGTGACAAGAGTCTCCGTGAATACTTCAGTTAGTTCCAGCCATCTTCCTGTCTTCACCCCTCTCCTCTTCAGTTCTTGGATTACTGGTACTCATACAATGATGTCCACCTCTTTATATGGGCAGTATGGAGATGTGACCTTAGGGCCCCTGCTTGTGGATCAAATACTCTTAGCTGCTAAGCAAACTCCCCAGTCCATGTCAAGGAAGCTCTTAAGAAAGTGAACTGCAGTGAAAAATAATTGAAAATTAGAGCCATAAAATCAACAAAACATCAAGATGTAAGAAATTATTTGAAGAACTCTTCCCTTGGCCCTTCCAGCATTTCTGAGAACTTTTAATTCTTCACTCCACCAGGAAGACAGTAGGACCTGTGAACTTTTCTGGGAGCCCAGAACAGGGAGGCCTCCCTTGCTTTCTCTACCCAAGTATTTACCAAAAAGTGTCAGACTGCTTGAAAGTGTTTTTAAAGGCTTCATTTTTACAATTTAAGAATTTGGATTTGTGCTTCATACTGACTTTTTAAATTTTTAATATAAGTCAAATTCTATGCTTCCCCCAAAAGACCCTATTCATGTTCTGGTTTATAAATGCCACATGCTTTTTTTTTCATTTTGAGCCTAGAGTTTTTAACCACTATCATTTTTGAAAACGAGTATCTTTCTGTTTTGTCATATTTCTTGTAATATCATTCTATTTTCTTCCTGTGTTTTTAACCTCACACTGCCTTCATTGTCAAATACTAACCCAAACAAAGACATGGTCCAGCAGCTCAAGTCATGCAGAACATTGGGCGTGATGTACTTTGTGGTGTCATCTTTTCTGGAACGTCTGGCTTGAGGAAATCTGCATTTATAAAACAGACTGCTCTGTGTACCTAAGGCAAAGGACACTGTCAAAAGGACAAAATGGCAACCAACAAATTGGGAAAAGATCTTCACCAACCCTACATCCAACAGAAGGCTAATATCCAACATATACAAATAACTCAAGAAGTTAGACTCCAGAGAGCCAAAAAACGCTATTAAAAATGAGGTACAGAGCTAAATAAAGAATTTTCACCTGAAGAACTTAGAATGGCTGAGAAGCACCTTAAGAAATGTTCAACATCATTAGTCATTAGGGAAATGCAAATCAAACCAACCCTGAGATTTCACCTCACACCAGTCAGAATGGCTAAGATTAAAAACTCAGGAGACAGCAGGTGTTGGCGAGGATGTGGAGAAAGAGGAACACTCCTCCACTGCTGGTGGGATTGCAAGCTGGTACAACCACTCTGGAAATCAATCTGGTGGTTCCTCAGAAAACTGGGCATGACACTTCTGGAGGACCCTGTTATACCACTCCTGGGCATATACTCAGAGGATTCCCTGCATGCAACAAAGACACATGCTCCACTATGTTCATAGCAGCCTTATTTATAATAGCCAGAAGCTGGAAAGAACCCAGATGTCCCTCAATGGAGGAATGGATACAGAAAATGTGGTATATTTACATGATGAAATACTACTCAGCAATTAAAAACAATGAATTCATGAAATTTTTAGGCAAATGGTTGGAACTGGAAAATATCATCCTAAGTGAGGTAACCCAATCACAAAAGAATACACATGGAATGCAGTCACTGGTAAGTGGATATTAATTAGCCCAGAAGCTCTGAATGCGCAAGACACAATTAACATATCAAATGATTCCCAAGAGGAAGGAAGGAGAGGGCCCTGGTCCTGGAAATGCTTGATCCAACATTGTAGGGGAGTTCCAGGACAGAGAAATGGGAGGGAGTGATTGGGGAATGGGCAGAGGGAAGAGGGCTTATGGGACTAATGGGGAGGGGGGAAGCGGGAAAGGGGAAAACATTTGGAATGTAAACAAAGAATATAGAAAATAAAAATAAATAAATAATTAAAAAATAAAAAAATTAAAATTAGACATGTTAAAAAAAAAACCAGACTGCTGTTTTTGCATTTGCAGATACCAATAAGCAGTGGTCAGCCAAAGGCTCTGAGTGAGTGGGGAGCTGAAGCTTTCCCAAGGCACTAGAAGTCTTCTTATTTGTGGGTATCTGAGCCTCCTGCATGTCTGCCCCCTCCTGTCCCCACTGGAGCCTTCAATGGTGGTAGATACTTATTTACCCAAAGTGACTAAAGTTTGAAATCTAATACTTGATCTTTCTTTTAACTGTTCTACACAAAGAAAATAACTTTCCCTTCTTCCTATAGTCCTGCTCATGAAATCTGGGCAGAACCATATGTAACTGGCATGCTTTCAATGAATTAAATGAAATAATTCACCTAGACTCCAGGTTTGTTACAGAAATCTTCACTATCACAATCTAGTAAGAGCTTCCATAGCTGACACATCTTTGGGATGAAAGGGAACAGAGAAGGATTGTCCTGTGAGGAAATGAGTGGCAATCCTAAATCAAACAACTTCTAGAAGATAAAATCTGGCCAATGGAGGGACCAACTGTCATAACAAATGCATATACAGTAATTAACACCAGCATTTAGGTGCAAAAAGGCATTTTTGATGTACCCAGAAATTCTCTCTCAGGTACCTTCTTTTGTCCTGTTCCCTAAAGGCTTAGGAGACATCTGGACGTGGGAATTGACCTTGGTTTGAGTATCTACTGCAGCCTGGTGTTGGTGTGATGGTCATGGTTGTGTAAGGAAGCCTGACTAAGTCCCAGCAGCAGCAGCAGCAGCTGTGGACTCTGGGAGGCTTGGGCAGATTCTCAGAGGCTGCTCAGCTGACATCCTCTCTACCTTATGGGTGAACATGAAGCAAAGTACAGCTACCTATTGCATCTTTGAATTGTTCAGTCACAAAAACCCGGTACTTCCCAAGATCTCTATAGGGAAGGGTCTAATATTTCCCCCTAATCTGTCAAAAAGGAGTGCACAGGTGTGCTCTGTATATATGTGGCTTGAGTCACACAGGATGCTGTTACAACTGGCATTCTAACTTGGCCTGTGTTTTATGCTCGGTAAGACAAACCCACTCATCGTTGTTGGCTGTCCCAGCAATGTCAAATTGCTAAGAAAGTTTGAAAATGCTTCCCCTCCATTTTTTTTTACTAGATATATTCTTTATTTGCGTTTCAAATGTTGTCCCCTTTCCTGGTTCTTCCCCCCACCTGAAAATCCCATAAGCCATCTCCCCTACTCGTTTCCCAATCCACCCTCTCCTGCTTCCCTGTCCTGGTGGCATAGGGCCTTTCCAGGACCAAAGGCCTCTCCTCCCTTTGATGTCTGACAAGACCATCCTCTGCTGCCTATGCATCTGGAGTCATGGGTACCACCCAGGACTCCCAGAGCTCCCAGGGACAAAACCATCAACCAAAGAGTACACATGGAGTTACCCATGGCTCCCCTCCACTTTTATATTTTACTGTTTGGCCACATATTTTGTGTAACACCGACCCATCATAACTTGTCCCCCAAAACTCAGAGGATGACCAAGAAAGCAGCAACATTAATGTCTATTTTCAATCCTGAAAATAGAAAATCTGGAACAAGTTGTGGCAGCTACTCCGAGCTTTATATATAAACCTTGGCATCACAAAGTGTGAATATTGATATCAGGTACACCTGTTTGGTGCTTTCAGATTCCAAGCCAAGAGCTTGCCGGCTGTACATCTGCTGGAAGTATCTTTCCAGCTTCTGTTTTTTCATTTGTAAAATGTGGACCTTGTGTTTATAAATTCCTAATGCACTGCACAGGAATTAGCAAGGAATTTTGTTCCGTATTGAATATTTGGGGGGATAGAGTCTAAGATTTGCAGTGTTAGTTGATGCCCATATGACCCCCTGTGCTCTAGGTGTGGGTTGCTCACCCTGTGAGCTTTCACATGCGGAGATGTAATGCTCAGTGGGTATTATGGAGAAGGTGAAAGTTTACCCAGACCACAGTGCTTAGAGGCCAGGCCTTGGGGAGTGATTAGTATTGGATAAGGCCAGCAGGTAGGGCCCTGTTATTAGATGTTGGTGGCTTTGCAAAGTAAGTGAGAAAGAAGCATCCATGTAATGTGCTCCCTGTCTCTTGCCATGTGATAACTTAGATTCCCTTGGGATTCTGCCACCAACATGGCTGTGACAAGCCATGTGCTCTGTACTACCCAAACTGTGATCCCCAATTAACATCTTCATAAGTCTCATCTGTGTGGCTCCCACTAGATTCACTGAGTTTGTATGCGACCATTTTAATTTGCCTTTCTGACAGCTCTGTACTTTCAGGTCTAGTCTTTTTTGTAGTGCGTGTCAGTCAGCACATGGGACTGTGTCAAAGGTTCTCCACCCACAGCACAAACAAAGCTTTCTTGGGCAGCTCTGTTAACTGTCAACAATTTCATGTTAATGTATCCATTTGTATAAATTAACCCCTGTATGAAGATTTCAGAGCCCAGCATCCAACATTTGTAGTCCAGCTTTTCTTGTGTGAGGCCCTGGGGTTGTAAGGGCCCTCTTCCCACTGCAGATGACTCTGATGCCTGCGGTTCCTGAATCATGACTTTCAAACAGTGGATAGAAAAGGGCAGCACAAGAAGTCTTTGGGTAGGAATGGGTCTGTGTCTTGAATATGGTGATAAATGCGCGGGCATACATGGACAAAAAAAAATCCATAAAATTGAATCTGTACCTGTGACCAGCCCTCAGTATTGTCACTTCCCATGCTTCATAATCCTGGTTTTGTTTTCTAACCAACGATGAAACATTCAGGCAATTTTTCTTTCCTAAGCCAATGAATTAGCCAGCTGCCAGCTTGGTCAGGCTGACTTTATTAGGCTTCTGTAATGTTGCTCGGTCAGGTAAACAGTTCTACAACTGGAACCTAAAGCTGAAATGCTTTCTGTTTCTGTGTGCAGGCCCTCTGTCATGTTTAGTTAAATGGACTGGTTAAATGTGCTGCTTAAGAACACTGGGGAAGCCAGCACAACAGAAAGTAAATCACGTTCTTTACTGGAACAGACCTCTTTGTTCCTTCGGCTCTATGCTGCACAGTCTTCTCCACAGATAATTTAAGGCTAACTAAGGGTGTTTAAGAATTTGGGGTTCCTACTGATGGCAGTAGACAATTTCATGTTAATGTATCCATTTGTATACAGTTAACCCCTGTATGTTTACTCAAAGGGGAGATGTGCTGTGTGTGTGTGTGTGTGTGTGTGTGTGTGTGTGTGTGTGTAGCATCAGGGAATGTTTCCAGCTACCATAACAGTACTGTGGATAGGAATGAGGACAGAATTCTAATATTTTTTAAAAATTCATAATTAAATATTTATGGGTAAATCATATAATGTATTATTTGCTTCAAAATAACCCAAGGATGAAGTGAGAAGGAGCATAGAAGGAGAAAGATTGGACCCAGATAGCTTATTGATGAATCTGGATATTGGGTTCATGGGGGTCCATTACCCAATGTGGGTTTATTACCCTTCTTGGGTTTATAACCTGTTAGAAATGTTGCACATGAAAATGTTTAAAGAAGCAGGGAGGCAAAATGAGAAGTGTCTTTAGAGAGTTCTGAGAGATAAAGTGTAACCTTGACATTTGGGCGTGTCTGAGACACGGAACCGCACATTTCCTTTCAAGGGCATAGAGTGTTCCTCAACTTACCGCTTTGGAACCACAGGCTGCTGCCTTCTGCAGGCCGCAGACAGGGGTGTGTCCAGCTTAGCACACACAATAAGCATCAACCTTTTTGAGACCTCAGTTTTATATCTGAAGACACATCATAGATGTGCACCATAAGGAAAATACTTCAGAGATATTATTGCTTTATTGTTATTATTGTTATTTTTTTTACATTCTTAATTCATTTACAGATCAGGCTATCTTTAAAGTTTTCCTTCTTAGAGTTTCTTTATGGTTCCTTTTGTTGTTGGGAGCAGGAGATGGCCATGGGCAGCCTGTCCTCAGGAGAGAGGTTGCAGGGCCCTTAGAAGCAGAGTGGAAAGGCCAGCAGGAAGATGCTAACTTGGTTAAAGGACTGCTACAGGACCATGAGGACCGGAGATCAGATCCTCAGCCTGAACCCCTCTGCAAGGGGGCGGGGCAGAGGGAGCTGACCTAGGCACATCTCTGAAGCTCTACTGTCCAACCACCGTAGTCAAATGCATAAGCTTCAAAGTCACCAGAAGATCTTGTTCCCAAAAAATAAACATGGGGAATGATTAAGAAAAGATTCCCAATGTCAATCTCTGGCCTTTACATGCATGCAAGCATGCATGCCAACCATATATACACTTGCAGCACATATTCACACTAGCAAGATACACCAAACACAGAGAGGGTAAAGAAAGAGAGGAAGGGGAGAAGGGGAGAGGAAAGGAAAGGAGAGGAAAAAGACAGGAACAGAGAATAAGTTAGAGAATTAAAAGAAATGGACTTGAACCCAAGCTTGGGAGACAGCCTCATGACTGTATACACCCTTCACCCACTCATAGAAACCCTCTTGTCTTTTAAAAACACATTTTCTCTGTCCTTACATTGCTGGTTAATAAATGATGCTTACAAACAGCTATCCCTTGAGTAATTTTGAAACTGCACAAAGCTCTGGGAGACAATAACAACCAACCAGTCACACACACACACACACACACACACACACACACACACACACACCAAAACAAACAGCCAGCTCAAACCTGGCTAGCTCTTATCTTTCTCCAAGCAAGCATTCCTTGAGGATTTCCAAGGTGTCAACTAGTTTAGGTATCTTAAGAGTCTCCGCCTGTTTGGAGACAAAATGTGCAAGCCACTGGAGAAAAAAACCACAGCAGCAATTAAAAATGGACCCGCAGTCCTGAAATAAAATGACCCACATTGTCTCAGGATATACTTGTAAAATGAAATATGTGGCTAGCAATCATAGATGTTTTTAAACCATCTCAAAAATAGAATTCTGCTGCTTAAAAAACAATGATCCCAAATAGATGTACCAGTTTCCCTAGAGTCCGGTGGCCACTGACCCTCATTTTACCTAAAATATAACTGTAGGGCATTTTCGGTAGCACTTGCTTTCGTTAGCCTCTGCTGTGGGAGCTAAGGCACATCGATTAGCTTCCTCTTCACTTTTAACTCACAGGTAGGAATTATTACTTCTGAGTCTGAGGTGAGGAAAGTCAACAAGGTTAAGTAAGGAATGGAATCAATAATGTAAAGGGGTTTAACCAGGCCTTAGCTGAGAGCCCCCTCCCCCTACGGTGTCTTCTTATAAAGCACACATCTCAAACATCCCCGCTGACCTTATTCCAACACAACATGGGGAGATGGTAGTTCATTCAGGAAAAGAGGGTCTTTGGATTCTGCTGCTTTGATTACCTCAACCAACAGCAAAAGGATGTGGTTAAAACAGCTCGTTGTTCTTGCTTGTGGAAGCCATGGACTTCCTGGTGGAGGCTAGCTATGTGTTTTAAGAACCCAAGTCCCCCTAAGCAAAGGCAGCATGCTACTTAGTTTTATACCACCTTGAATGGTTTTCTCCGAGCTCAGAAATAGTGAATCCTTCTGCTGGGGTGTTTTATGGAAAATTTTTTAAAGATGTATTTATTTATCTTATGTATGTGAATATACTGTTGTCGCACATAACCCTGTGGCCATCAGTCATATAGGGTCACACCCCAGACCCCTAGTATTCTGGCTGGACTCCACCTCCACAGTGACCTGACTATATGGAGGTTTGCCCCGCCCCACGTCACCTGGCAACAGCCAGGTAGCCTGGCCCACTATAGAAGGGGATGCATGGCCCTCCTCACCCTCTTGCCCATGCTCTCTTGTCCTTTCTTCTCTTACTCTCTCCCTTGTGTCTTGCCCACCTGTTCTTCCTCTCTCCCCATTCTCTTTCCTGGCTCTCACCTCTCTATCTCTTCTTTCTCTCTTTACTTTTCTATCTCTTTTCTTTCCCCCTACTTTTCTATAATAAAACTTTAAAATCATGGGCTGTCTCTTCTTATCTAAACCCACCATGTTGGGGCAATGCAATAGGCCTCTCAGCATTCCCAGACAAGAGAAAGGGCCAAGGACTCACACCCCCTAGCCGGGTCTTCCTCACCAGGTACATGGGCCTGCATCAGAGTGGGCCTGCACACTGTCACTCTCTTCAGACACACCAGAAGAGGACATCAAACACATTACTAATGGTTGTGAGCCACCATGTAGTTGCTGGGACTTGAACTCAGGACCTCTAGAAGAGCAGTCAGTGTTCTTAACCACTGAGCCATCTCTCCAGTCCCTTATGGAAATTTTTTAACACTTGGAATTTTGAATGATATCATTAGCTCTGGAACCATCCTGTAAATTCTATTCTAACACTATCATTCCTGAGTTCCATTTTTAGAAGCCAGAAACCCTACCTCTGAGCATAGTGTACTGGGTGGTTTGAATGAGAATTGGCCAATTGGGAAGGGTTAGGAGGTGTGGTCTTGTTGGAGAAGTTTTCCCTCAGGTGAGCTTTGAGGTGTGCAAAGATTGCACCGTTTCCAGTGTGAGCATTTTTCTTCCTCCTGCTCATGAAACACGAGGGACCTCTCAGCTGCTCCCTCTCCCATCACTTTGCTCTTCCACTATGGCCTCTAACCCTCTGGAATGGTAAACCCATTTAAATGCTTTCTTTTATAAGTTACCTGGGCCATGGTGTTTTGTCATAGCAACTGAAAGGTAAGTGAGACAGCGTGTGAGTCACGAATGTTCCCTGGAGATTTGGAATTAGTGGAATTCTGGGTAATCTCTGCAAAGTCTGCTCACAGCCAGTGAACGGTATAAAGGGAAAGTATTATTTTGTACAAGTTGCCAAGGGAGATTGTAAATAATGTCTTTGTGTTCAGTCTGAAGGAAGGCTACCCTCAACTCTGAAGTTTTCCTGAGTCACAAAGCTGGCTGCAGTTTCTAATGTATATATAAGGTATATTGTGTGTGTGTGTGTGTGTGTGTGTGTGTGTGTGTGTATATATATATATACACACACACATATACATATATATGTGTGTATATATATATATACATGTATGTGTGTGTGTGTGTGTGTGTGTGTGTGTTCATAAACTTTTTTAAATATGTGGGCCTTAATCAATTGAAAATGTTAAATCTGGAATCAGGAAGAGTTCTAGTGATTTTTAAGAAATAAGAGTTAGTTTGGCTGAAAGGTTGGTTGATTACATCACCTGCCTGTTTGTTTTGTTATTCCATAAATACTTTTTCATTTAATAACACACACAAGGACATTGGTATCCATAAGAACACCAGAACACAGGAGGTAGGTAGACTCAGGTAGAATTGCTTGAAGGAAAAACCTTTAAACCAGGTAGACTATTAGAAACTCCACACCCTAAGACAGGGCCATTTTTCTTTTTGTCTAGATTCTCATTGCCTGTAATAGTGAGATGGATGGGGGCATATAAATAGACACGTGTGATAATTTATTGACTTAGTAAGTGGGTGCTGGTGAGACGGCACACCACAGGAGTCAGAGGGAATATAATCTCTCCCAGAGTGGGGATGCACCAGCATTTTTGGATTAAGGAATCAACTTCATAAGTTATTGAACCAGAAGTTGCAGACATAATTAAGATACTTCTCAAATATTTCTTAATGCATAAATTTCTCATATATTGGTATTCCTGCTCAAAGCTTCCTTCCTCGAAGCCTGTTTAAATCCTTGCCCTTGTAGAATTTTCTTTTTTCTGACCACCCTGGACCATGCTGAGCCTTGCCTACTTATGAATATTGTAATCTAATACACCTTATCACTATTGGGAGTAGAAGATCCCAATTGGAAACGGTGAATTTTACCACTCTGCCCTTGGGAACAGTGGCTGCGAAGCTTCTGCTCCTCTGCAGTTTCATTCCAACTTCTCTGCTACATCCGGCTGGAACTTTGCGCTTCGGCCTCTTTGAGAAAGCAGAATGCAGCAGGGCTTACAGTAATAGAATGTGCATTGGGATACTACAGGATAGATCAGAGGAGTGACAGTGTGCCCAAATCTGAGGTCTGCACTCAAATGTTCTAAAGCTGCTGGCTTCAGCAAGCCCTGCTAGCTACAGGGCACTTATTTGACGTCTGCTGACTCACTGACTCATTTTGTCAGTGCTCTGAGCTCCTTTTCAGGTATTGTTCACAGTCCTGGGTATGGCTCACCCTTGAAGAACCGCCCTTCACTGTCAAGAGTCAAAAGGTAGTGGCAGACTATTATTTCTTTTCAATGTAATAAATATCTATCCTCAGCCTTGAAAAGGAGGCAGAAGATATCCTAAGGATTATGGGCCCTTGGGGAACAGATTGAAGAAGTGGAGATCAATTACTGTGGTAGCTCACTGCCTACTGTAACCGATTAAAAGATTAACAACCAGTGAACAGTTGCTTTGGAAATGGGTAAAACCTTTATATACAACTTTATATCCTCCTTCTCCTCTTCCTCCTCCTCCTCCTCCTCCTCCTCCTCCTCCTCCTCCTCCTCCTCTCTCTCTCTCTCTCTCTCTCTCTCTCTCTCTCTCTCTCTCTCTCTCTCTCTCTCTCTCTCTCTCTCTCCCTTCAACCCATGAACAGTATCAGATACCTCAAACATTGTGTGCTTGTGTCTCTGTGTGTGGGTAGGTGTGTATATAGGTAGAGGTGTGTGTGTGTGTGTGTGTGTGTGTGTGTGTGTGTGTGTGCATTGCAGTGTTGTGGACTGCAATCTTTCACAAGGTAGGCCAACATTCTACCATTAATCCACATTTCCAGATCCTCTCCTTAAAATCTTAAGTTATTTATTTAAAGGAACGTATGTATAGTGTTTCCCCAAATCATTATAATATAGAGTAAAATTTCGGTTCCCAGCCTTATGTAAGTACTTGATGAATAGCCTTTTCCCAAATGAAATGTTTTCAACCTTGGGTTAAATGACCATTTAGACCCCAGTCTCCTACAGTGTCATAGATAAACAACAATCAAAATATCTGGCAAATCATCTTCTGGTACTGTACTGTGTTTTCTCTCTCTCTCTCTCTCTCTCTCTCTCTCTCTCTCTCTCTCTCTCTGTGTGTGTGTGTGTGTGTGTGTGTGTGTGTGTGTGTGTGTGTGTGTGTTTTCTTCTTCTCCCTTTCCTCTAGCTGGAGATCAAACCCCAGGCCTCTGAAATACTCATACTGGGCAAGCCTTTTGCCACTGAGCCACACATATTTCACCCGTTTTGTCTCATCAGGGACATATCACCTCATCTTCTGCATATTCTGTGGACAGTTGCACTATCGCCACACAGGCAGTGATGGGTGAGGAAGGGTAGATGTTTCAGATTCACAGTTAGATCACAGCACATAGCCACAGCACAGGCCAGAGCTCTGCTCTTTAGGACCAGTCCAGGCTTGAGCCACCACCTGCGGCTGTTCAGTTACTTCTTGGCTCCTGTCAAACTTGCTGAGTGTGCAGAGAAGGAGCTCTGCTCTCAACGACATCCAGGGAAGCAAACAGATGACTACTGTGCCATCCCAACTAAGGCTTGCACAGGCAGGCCACACACACACACACACACACACACACACACACTTTCTTGATTTGACAGAGAGAGAGAGAAGTAAAAGCAGAAAACAAAGAACGATGTAGCTATTTTGTTTCTTCAGACTTCTACCTGTAAGTAGGGATAGAAGGTTCTGACTGAAATCAAACACTGTGAAGCATGTTAGAGTTCAGACCAAAGGCTTAGACTCTAAGTCCTAGATCATAGTCAGAGCCATCAGGCTGAGTCTGGGGCTTAGGAGGGGCTCTTTTCAACCTAAACAGGCAAGACAAGTGGCTTATCCTCATATTTAGAACTCTCTACAGTAGATTGCTTTCAAAAATAACTAATATTTCTTCGCCACCTCGTTTTTGCAGCATGTCTGTCACTTTACCCGCCAAGAGACAAAGTCTACTTTCCAACCTCTGAAAATTACCCAGCCTTTGGACCTGTTTCATGGTATACAATGTAAATAACATTTTGTAGACACAAGGCTAGCCCTTAAGAATCCCTGCACTTTTTTCTGTCTACCCTTGGAGTACAGGTACTATACTGAGAATGTCTTACTTAGGGTTTCTTTTGCTATGGTAAAACATCATGACCAAAAGCAACTTGATTGAAGAGTAAAGGGTTTATTTCAGTGTACTGCTTGTAGTTCATTGTCTAGGGAAATCAAGGCAGAAACTCAAGGCAAGAACTTCGAGACAGGAACTGAAGCGCGCGGTGGGGGGGGTGAGGTGGGGGGGTAGGGGGTGGGGGGGTGAGGGGGGGAGGTATGGAAGAGTGCTGCTTATTGGCTTGCTCTTCAGCACCTGTTAAGCCTGCTTTCTTAAACGCATTATGGAGGGATTTTTCTCAATTGGGAGGTACTCTTCCCAAACAACTCTAGCTATGTTAATGTGACATAAAACTATCCAGCACAGTCATATAGAAAAGCTAGCCCCACATAATGAACATGCATGGCAAAGGAGAGAACTGAGACACCCAAGCCAATAACTCCATCAAGTGCAGATGTAAGTGAGGCTATCTTAAACCTTCTGAATGCAGGAGCATGAGTGAGCTCAACTGATACCAGGGTAGGAACAATTCCACCAACCTGCAGAGCCAAAAACCATAATAAATGACTGTTGTTGTAAGCCAATGAGTGGGGAAGCAGGTTATGTGGCTAAGAAATCCTCAATAAATGGCTTTAAGGTTTGAGCTTTTGAAGCTGAACCATCTTCATGGCTGTAAGACATCAAAGGGAGGAAGGAAAGCAGAGCACACTGTTTTTGAGGGGGGAGGAATTACAACGAAGTCACCAAGTGTGCTACAGCTGAGAAATACAGCACAGAGAGACCCTCAAATGGCTCAGTGTTCTGTGTTGTCAGTGCCGCAAGTATGGATACCCATCACATAGCAGGTATTTATAGGAGGTATTCTTAGCTATTGGTTCCTTGTAGGATAATGGTACCTTTTATGGCTGTTAGAACTTGCCTGCTTTGGAAGTGAGTGTTAGGATCAGAGAGGCTGCTGTTCCTCCAGGAGATGCTGATCACAGGCACCAGCCTGCTGGGGGAAATGCTTTACACAAAGGGTTCACAGGCATAGGATCCACCCAGACATTGCTACCTTGAAATACTGCCCCACTGTGTCTGGGAACTAAGCTAGAGAAAGGTAATTAAGAGCCTGAGCTACTGAAGGGTTTCCCTGTTCGCTTGTCATGGGATTCTCTTCCTTTCTAGCAAGGTTTTTTGTTTGTTTGGCTGGCTGGTTGAGTGGCTGGTCGTTTTGTTTTGTTTTGTTTTGTTTCCATTTTCCAAATATGTTATAGTCTTTTGAGAGAGTAACTAAAAGGAACACGTGGCAGATTTTACTGCAATAAATCTCTGCAGTGGCTCTTTCAGTGTTGCCCTAGCTCAATCTTTGAAACCAGTGTGTTCTTGGGTCCTCTTTACATATGAATTGCAGGGGAGGAATGTCTGGACATAGCAAAAACTCTACCAGACCAATATTTCAGTAGCTGCCTCACTCCAGTGAAGGACCAGAAAGTTACTCAGGTTTCTGACTTCATCTTTATGTCTGTCTCTGTGTTTCCTCTGTTACTATGTGAAAACTCATTTAGGGAAGAAACGATGAAGAGAAGAAGATGCCTATTAAGCACCTCTTATGTGCTTGACACTTTATGTCACTTTATTGGGTACTAATAATAGTCCTGTAGTGGCAGGCTTAGACAGGAGGCACCATGCCAACTCAGGTCTGCTTGTCTTCCATACACAGTTTCCACATCACCATGATTTTAAATATCAACCTATGTCAACATTTTTCTAGGGAGACTTGCTGCCTCAAAAAGCACCTACCATGTGTGTGTGCGTGCATGCATGTGCATGTGTGCGTGCGCACATGTGCAAATTTGCCGTACATATGTCAGCTTGAACAAGCTAGAGTCATCAGGGAACCTTAGAGGAAAAAAGGCTATAAACAAGCCTGTAGGGCATTTTTTAATTATATATTGGTTGGGAAGATCTCAGGTTTGGTGTTTACCGTCTAATATGAAAATATCTTCTGTTACATTATCAATTAATTGATGGGAAAGGTATATTTTATTTTTCAATAATAAATCTAAGATTTTGTTTTTCCAATTTTAGTTAAATTCTCTATATATTTGAACATCTCTTTACTTATTTTTGACAAATAAGCCAGTCTTAGAATGCTTAATGAGTTTTTGTTTTGTTTTTGTTGAAGAAAATGGACATTCTTCGGAACAGATCTTATTTTTTATTTGTGCCTGTGGGGGGAGGGGGGAGGGATGCCCTCAGAAGTCAGAATAGGCTTTGGATCTTCTGCAGCAGAAGTCACAGGCAGTTGTAGGCCTTGTGAGATGGGTACTGAGCACTCACTTCCAATGTCTGGAAGAGCAGCAAAAGACAACTACAACTGATTCATCTCTCCAGTTCCTGGAACAGACTTTTAAAAATTGCTTGCATTTCTCAGTATGAAATTTACATTTCAAAGTACACTCTTGGGGCCAGCAGGCCATAACCTAGAGTGATATTCTCTACATAGCACTGTGATCTGGCCACTGGGTCACACTAGAAGAAGCTAGGTCCAGCTGTATATTCACTGAAGCTAGCCATGTCTAGAGATAAATGTCTGTATTCTAGGGGTTCTGGATAATTGGGTCCTCCCTCCCCATGGCCTCATATTCACACCAGGATTCCTGCTCTTCCTTCAACCTTCAATTCCAGTGTTCCATTCATGAGCCCTGAAACCTGAGAATCACGAGGAGAAAAGATCAAATCCATGATTGTTCAATTAGAGCAAGCTGTATTGTGGGTGCGCTTGGGACCGACCAGCTGGCTCATCTTAAGTCAGGATTTACAAGAGCAACCCCTGCTAGCCTCTTGAAGTCCCTTTTATAGGAGAGATTAAGTGTTCACAGGGGTAAGAGAAGTGGATATTCTACATTGTTGGATTCAATGAAAGAGTTGGAACAAGGGTAAGAATATATGTCATGTGAATGGGACCACAAGTTTAGTGTAGGTTGAAACACGTTTTGCAGTTTATATCAAATCTAAAAAACAGAAATTTAGTCTTAATTACAACTAGAAACAAGGATGTAATATGATAAAAACAGGAACTTATTCTTGGCTTAACTGCAGAAACCTTAACCTGCAAAGTATATTTTTCTGTTTTGGTCTTACAATAATTTTCTTCAAAGACTTTAAAACCTTTCATGGAAAGAGCAGGTGGCTTGCTTTCAAAAAGCAATGTGAACTTTGAAGTGAATGTTTTGGCTCACACACAAACTTTGAAAGTTGTTTTAAACTGACTTCTACCTTCTTGTATCAACAGTTCGATGTGTATGGTGTTCTAGACAGTTCTTTTCTGAGTAGATTAGAGGACTCTTGACTTCAGTCATATAACCAAATGAGGATGATCTGTAAAACCTTTCATTTCAAGTACTTCCTGCTGGTCCAGTTGAAGTTCTTTAACTTTATATTGTTTTCCCATCTGCCTAATCACTGTAGCCGGGGACTCAGCTTCTGATTTCCAAAGACTTGTTGGAACAACATGGTGATTTATAAATCTTTGTATGGTGTTTTAGTTAGAGTTACTATTGCTATAGTGAAAAACCAGGATGAGAAGCAACTCCCAGGAAAGGGTTTATTTCACTCATGTTCAGTTCCATATAATAGTTCATCATCGAAAGCAGTGAGGGCAGGAACTTAGGCAGGGCAGGAACCTGGAGGCAGGAGCTGATGCAGAGGCCATGGAGAGCTGCTGCCTAATGACTTCATCTTCTTGGCTTGCCTCAATCTGCTTTCTTACAGAACTCAGGACCACCAAGAAACAAGTTACAATGGACTACCCACTCCCAACCCCCCAACAATGGACTGTGTCCTTCCACATCAATCACTAATTAAGAAGCATGCCCTAAGGCTTGCCTCTAGCCTGATCTTATGGAGGCATTTTCTTTATTGAGGTTCCCTTCTCTCAAATGGCTTTAGTTTATGTCAAGTTGACATAAAACCATCCAGCACACATTACATTTTCATTATCTATTCGTTGGTTGACGGACATCTATGCTATTTCCATTTCCTACACAGCATTAAACATGACCAAGAAAGTATCTTTGTAGAAGGATGTTGAGTCTTTTGGGTCTGTGCTGTGGAGGTATAGATGGGTCATATGTGTAGATTTATTTTCATCCTTTGGAAAATTGTCCCCACTGATTTCCTCAAGGGATGCAGCAGTTTGCCAGTCCACTACCATGGTCCTCTTTCCCTACATCCTTACCAGTATTTACTGTCAGTTGTTTCCTTGATCCTAGCCACTGTGGCTGCGATAAAATGAAATATCAAAGGGGTTTTAATTTGCATTTCTCTGATTTCCAAGGATGTTAAGGACTTTTTAGATATGTCTTAGCCATTTTTATTTCTTTGAGAACTCTTTGTTCAGATCCAGAGCCCGTTTTTAATTCTGTTGTTGCCTTCATTGATTTCTTTTTGTTTCTGTATATTCCTTATATATTCTGGGCATAATCCTCTATCAAATGTGTAGCTGACAAAGATTCTTTCCCACTCTCTGGGCTTTCTCTTCACTTGGTCAATTGTTGCCTTTGCTGTACAGAACATTTTTAGCTTCGTGAGGTCCCTTTTGTCATTTGTTTGAGCCTTAATTTCATAATTTTGATTTTAAGTCTAGAATTAGAGAAACAATACCCTGTAATTATAGCATATTTAACACGAGAGGCAGTGATATACTTCAAAGGCATTTTAGTGAAGGCTCAACTGGAGAAGTGATTTTTTTTCCTGACATATTTCCTCATTTTAGCATTCTATAATTCATCCCCCTTTACATTTCAAAACACTTAATTCCAAACAGAAACATTGAGCACTCTGAAACTATTAAGCAGGGAGGAGATAACAATATAGAGAGAGTATTTTAAATGAGTGTCTAGATGGCAATAATGTCTTTCCAATTGATTTTACTGCTCTCTCTTAAAGTTCAATCTAGCCCTGGGTCTAGCTAGACAGTGTATGTTGCTTTTTCATCTTGGATTTTATCTTGAAATTGAATTTTTATTCTTCTAAAAAGCTTCTGGTTTCAGTGATTTTTTTTTTAACTCCAAGATAATATTGACAAAACCCATCAGCTCTTATAACCCAAATGACAGTAGATTTAAGCTTTTCTCTACTTTGGTCACATGCAGGAACATTTCATTAGTATGTATGTCTGCTTTCAGAATCTGCTAGAATCTCAGTTTTGACTAACAAAAACCAATCCTGGCTCTGACTTAAAAGAAATGAGGTCTTATTAATTTTTTTGCAAATATATAAGAGAATGCCTTCACGCTGAAAGTGGCTCTCAAAGTTCACTCTCCAGTAGAGACCATGACTACGATCTTACCTACCAGGAAAGACAACAGGTCTGCTTCTGGATGTTGCAAAAGAGAGGAAGGCTCCTGTAAAACAAACTCTAGCAGATTTACCTCAAGGGGTAAGAAAATGTCTGGATTAACCCTACTAATATGCTCATAAAATAATTCGTGTCACTTTAGGAAATAATTCAGGTCCTCAAAAAATTTCAGTGGCCCATAATTGTCACACAGGGTTTAGTGGAAGCCTCCCCTTCATGTTATGCCCAGCTGTGAAGGCAGGCACAGCTGGTGTTCACCTGTTAAAGAAGAGGCCGGGTAAAAGGCATCACTACTTTCTCCCTTCAGCAGTTTGAGCTCCAGAATATCACCTGGGTTATGCCATGGGACCCAGAAGTCTCTGAGTTGTCATATTTCTCCTCAATAAAACTGAGAGGTAGCATCAAATAATCTCTTTGGCTTTCAAAGTCTCTTCTTTGAAAAGTTTAACAGGGAAAATAACCCCTTTCTGAGCAGTATTCCTCACTTTTACACTAATTCAAATACTATACTCTAGCATCCTGGCCGGGAACTATTCCCACAATGCAGAGAAGCTGCCTTCTGAACAGCATGTGTCTTTGACCACACAACATGACATTTTGATCTGAAGTATAAAATCTTTTTGTTAAAAGGGCACTGGCCATTTTGTATCTGCAGGCTCAGCCCACAAGGCAACTGCAGTACTTTTTGACAGACTTATGAGATACATATAGGTGCCTGCTATTGCAGAAGCGTGTGGATCTAAATAATGAAAGAGAGAGGGAGATGAAAGCATTCAGTGTTGCCGCCACCTTTCAGAGCTGTATCAACTCAGGCAGTAGTGGGGTTTGTTTTGCTGCTTTTGGGGTTTTTTGTTGTTATTATTGTTTTGGTTTATTAAGTTTAGGTTATTCACAGTGAAGAGGACTCATAAGAACAAAATCAAAGTCATCCTTTCTATTTCTATACAACCAGGGACCAGATTGCATTTTTCCCTATCATTTTATTTGCTATTTACAAGGAGGCTAACCCAAAGGAAAACCCACACAATACAAAAGAGAGAGGGCTATGGATAGGATGATTGGAAACCTGAGGTCAGCACTGTGGAATCTTTCACACAGCGTTCTCACCATACCTAAGTCGGTACTGCATGAGTGGGCCCTGTGAACTGAGACTTTTAGTATACACATGGAAGGTACAAGTGACTTCTTTAAAGTCACTGATCTTTCTTTTTTCTAACGCTTGTTAATGACGTGTAGTAGCATAGTAAATTACAAAAACAAATGGGGAATCCTCAATTATCTCTTTAAGGCAGTGGTTCTCAATCTTTCTAATTCTGTAACCCTTTTATACAGTTCTTCCTGTCCTGGTGACAGGAACCATAAAATTATTTTTGTTGCTAGTTCACAATTAATAATTTTGCTATTATGAATTAGAATATAAATATCTGTGCTTTCCAGTGGTCTTTAGGGAACACCTGTGAAAGAATTACTCAACCTCCAAAGGGATTGTGACCCACAGGTTGAGATTTACTGCTTTAAGGAATAGTCCTGAGAGAGCCTGTATTGAGATAATGGACCAGACTAGTACTGAGAAGGAGCTGTGGCTCTAGTCAGGTCTGAGGGTAAAGCTACAAAGTCCAGCTAGGAGAGCAGGAAAAGGGAGGACTCGGGTTCAGATAGGATGCGCAGGTAGTCCATGTCAACAGTGGGAACCAAGTTGAGCTGAAGGTCCAGGAACAGTGACTTACTTGTTGGTCCTTGCACATATCACATGATGGGTTGGTGTGGGGTCATGCCATTGTGACAACAGGCACCCATCAACTTATGGGATGCAGGCAAAGGAGGTTCATCTTTCCCTGAGTCTGGTGTGTCCGGTAAGTGCTTGGACCTAGTTTTCCTGAAATGGCTTAAGACATCCATGTATAATATTTATTTTACACTGTGTACTGTGTGATCTGAGTTAATAGTAGCAAGTAAGATTGGAATAAAAGAATTTGCATTAACCTATGCTAAATTACCAAAGAAGATGGGGTTATATGACAAGTTAATGCCATTCAAAACTTTAAGCCTTGTGAAAGGATGAAGTGAGGTCTGTGTTTTAGAAGTCTGCAATTCCCAGTACTGTGCAGAATTGCTTAAACAGCAGAAAGGTCCAGCTCAGAGTCCTGGAGGATGGGCTGATGAAAAATAAGGCTTAATCCAAGGTTTAGACTCAAGGACAGAGCTCAATGGAGAAAATAAAAAGTTACTTAAGAAAATAAAAAGTTACTTAAGAAGGACATTGGGCATAATTTGGAGATTCGTTTAAGTGGGGCACGGAGCTGAAAAAAAGGAGAAGGACCTCAGTATTTGGGACAGGTGCTCCTGGCTTGGCTGACATGTTGGCCAGCCTCCCTCTCTCACACCAAACATCTGAGCAGAGCAACTGAAGAAGGGAAGACTTATGGGTGTCACCGCCTCGAGGGTGTCTTTGCACTGTAATGGGAAGAGTGTGGAACTGAACAGCTCATACCAGAACAGTCAGCAAGTACATCGAGAATTCTAGTGGTGTGAGCTTTTCCTTGTTTTCTTTCTGTATTCTATCCAGGTCCTAGACTATGGGGGATGGGACCACCCACATTCAGGTGGTTAATTCTCTCTGAAACCCTCAAGAGTGTACTTCACTGATCTCCTAAGCACTTCTCAATCTAGCTGACAACAAAGATTACTCATGAAAGGCATTTCATGAGAGTACTGTATACTCTCTCAAGAAGCTAAAGGCACTAGAAAATAGAAAGCAAAATCAAGAACAAGGCTTATTTCAAAAACATAGGTGGGGAATTATTGTTCTAGCCAATGATAACTACCCAGTCAAAGATTAAATTTTTTAAGTCTTCTATCAAATACATTATAAATTGCTTCTCCTATGAGCAGCAATTTAGAAGTTCCTTTATCATTGTGCCACGTAAATTCAAAATATTCCTTTTCTACTTAAAAAAAAAAAGCACGTCTATTTGTTAAAGTGGTTCCAAAATAGCAGTAAGCACAGAAGGTAATTAAATGTGAGGTATAAATTTCCCCTGGGGTTGGAGGAAAAGAAGAAAATATCTACACTAAAGTCAATCTGTTCATGTATCTTCACATGGAAAATATTGTGTGTGAAAATCACATACAACATTGTTGGGCTGGCTATGGGGCTCGGTTAGTAGAGGGATTACTCACTCCTGTGTTTGATTCTCAGTAGTACATAACGTGGATATGGTGGCGTATACCTCTAGTCTTAGAACTTGCAAAGGAAGTGGAATCAGGGAGATCAGAAGTTCAAGTCAACCTTGGCTACATAAGAAGGTCAAGACCAGCCTATGAGATGCTGTCAGAAAGAATAATAAATAAATAATAAAGTTGTTTATATTAATACCTTTAATAAGTCTTAAACTAGTAGACTAATATTTCCTTAAGTTAGTAGTTAACTCTACCAAGTCTGTGTCTTATAAATACATGATTTTACTGTTCACTGCCAACGCAATTCCATCAATACAAGTAATCCACCAACTTCAGGCAGAAGCAAAGTAAACTAAATCCCTTACTTGAAGTGACCTTCGGGATAAGATAGTATGCTTTGAGAACAACAATACCATGATGTGTAGGAGAGTGATACAATTTCAGGTTACACCTTTGATTTAGCTTCAGGACAAAAGCAGTCAACCTGAGACTCCATAGCAGTGGCCAACCCTGAAGAAGGGACATTTGCCTCTAAGAAAATTAAGTGCAGACAGCAAGGCCCTGGTAAAGGGACCTCAGTATCCCTCATGGGGCCTTTTATCCATGGAAGATAGAGACAACTGGCAGGCATCAAGTTCTAGGGTGGCACCTTTCTATGCCACCCAGTGTTTGTACCTGTTAGCCTAAGTCATTTCCAGAGTGAGAAACCTGCCTTCTTATTTCATACTGGAAACAAACACTGTGCTCTACCCCTTGCCTTCCCTAGTGTTAGCAGAAGTAAGTGTGAAGCAGGTTTTAAACTTGAACCTCACTGCAGGCTCAAGGATAAATGAAAAAGTGTTTTCCAATAGTCCTAGAATAGCTCTGGGGCACATGGGATTAATTTGATCTCAGCACTGTGCTGCATGTAGCTTGAGTTTCTTTCCTGGAGTTTGTTACTTTTCTATCTCACGATTGGCGCTGACCGGCTGAAGTGTGTGCGGATCTGTGCGTCCCTGTCCCTATGTGCCTTCCCTAGAGTCTTATTGATGGAAGCTGCAGGAAAGGTTCAGAGTGAACCACATCAGATGAGGGCTCCGTAAACATCAAGTTAGTTTCAGAAGAGAGGCACTGCTATTGTGTATCAGCGCCCCCCATCGGTGGTCTCATGCTGGCAGGTAGGTATGCCTGAATCTGTTATGTGACCCAGACATTCCTAACTGTTCTGTTTATTAAGTCAATGGACAGAGAGGTCCCAGGGCTCCAGCTGCATCCTCATGCCATGTTCTCTCTCTCAAGAAGTAATATCCTCATTTATCTATCTGCCAAACCCTGTAATGTTGAACTGACAAAATGCTTCCTTCTTCGTCCTCCCAACCCCCGCGCTCTTGTCTAGCTGGCCCTTTCCTCAGTATTGCTGTATCCTACTTTCTCTGTCACCACCAGGCCCTTAGGTCAAACAAGATAGTCTTTTGCTTTAAGTAAAGGTTTCTGGCTATAAATCAGCCTCCCTTCACATATGCATTCCCTCATCCATCCATCCCCTCCACTGCCATCAGGGAGAGATTTTCAAAACCTGGTAATGGCACTCCTTTTCTCATAGGCCTTCAGTAGCTTTGTGTTGGCCTTAAAAGAAAACCTACATTATTAATTGCTCACAAGATCCTGCATTATCAGGCTGCTTCTCCGGCCTCATCTTGAGTCCATATTGATCGCCACAGCCACACAGACCAACATGTGATCCCCCCACCTCCTAGCTCCTGCCTCCCCCGCCCTTTGCACATACTCCCCATCCCTCTCAGCCTCTCCATCCTTCCTCTTACATTCCGGCCTCCATCCTTTGGGCCTCAACTTAAACTTTACTTCCCCCAAGAAGCTTTCACAGCCACCTAAGGTGACTGACATCACCTGTCAGGTGCTCAGTCAGCTTCTGAATGTCTTCTTCAGGGCATTCTTCATGTTAAGCCGTGTGACCCGTGTCCCCTCCCCAGGGTAGTTAACATCACACTGCAAAATCCTGGAGGGTGAAGAGCATTTGTCTAGTTGGAAGCAGCTGTCTTTTTTGTGGTTAGGGTGGGGCCTGCCATATGGTAGACTCAACAAATACATATTAAATGAATAAATGATGTTATCCCAAACATTTCCAGCATAGGGAGGGAAAGGTTCTCTGCTGGTGTGGTTATAATTGAACGTTTTCTTCTTGTTTGTTTTAAAGAGATGTGAAAGGCGGTTACATTTGAGGAAACAGTTGGATTAGCCAGGTGAAGCTTCCTCTTTGTGCCCAAATGCATTGCTTCTTGCTTTCAACATGGAAAAGGGCAGCGAAGGTGAGGAGACGAAGCAGGAAGAAGCCAAACGTTACTCTCGGAACTTGTAGGTGGGGAGAAAAGACTGACTTTCAGAACATATCTACATGAAAAACCTAGAACAGTGCATCAGTTCCTCAACAGGTGACAGATGACACAGTCTAAAGATTTTGACTCAAGAATCTGTGGGCAAGTTTTAGAACTGTGGATGAAAGAGTTACGGGAGCTAGCAAGGGATGGTGGGAAAATCTAGAGACCATTTGTAGTGGGAAACAGAAGTCCTTGGTGGGAGGGGTTAAATGTGAGTCAACCCAACTCATATACAAGTGATGTAAGATGTTCTGGTAAGTGCCTATGCATCAGAATTATTGCTTATTGTTCTAGACTAAGGGCTTCTTTGTGGCTGATATCTCCTGAGTCATTCCGTTAGGGAACAGGTGTGGGGTGAATCCCCATAGCCTTGTTTGTCTGAATGCTTGCAAGGGTGTTCTTCATTTTGTTGTGTTGTAAATTAGATGCTGGCTACAAGTAATCAGTGCTAGGTTAGGACCCAGGCTCTGCTGCAAGTCCTTCTCATGCGTCCACTCCCTTCCGTCTCAGAACAGTTTCCTGAGCCTTGTCTAACACTGCCTGATGAGTAGCCAGCACAGAGCCTCACATTATCCTCTGTCCTTATTTGTTCAATAAGGCATTCCTGGTGACAACCCGTGGCCAGCACAGAGATGGCTGCGGTCTAGCTCTAATTGGGAAAGAGGCTCTGGCTAAGAAGCATTCCTCACCTGACTCTGTAGCAGGAAGTCTTGATGGGCCATTTGCATTCCAGGAGAGATTCTGCAGTGTTTCAGGTGAGGAGGGACTAAGGAGACAAGATCTCTCTCTCTCTCTCTCTCTCTCTCTCTCTCTCTCTCTCTCTCTCTCTCTCTCATACATACAACATCAAAAAGGAATGAGACATTCTAGCAGATATGCAGAAGTGAGTTCTTAATTTGTACAGAGGTCCAAGATTACCTGTAGGGAGAGTAAACCTCGTTTCTACTTTCTACTGCTGCTATCTCAGATCCCAAACTAAGAAAGCCATAATGCGCATACTCTTCTTCCTTAATCAGTTTTTCCTTCTCTCCTGCAACCACAGCAATGGTGCCAAGTCAGAAAATGTCAAGGAGCCATATCGTCTCATAAGCCACCAGGATATAGAAGAATAGTCACCATGGAGTCCTCAAAAGGGCAGGATGGCAGTCCAAGAGCTGTCGAAAGACAAGAATCACTATGTGACTTTGGCTCTAACATTTTTAAGAGGCACCATGGCCATGTGACCTCAGAAGTCAAGGTCCCATGGAAATGTTCTCAGAGCCACATGTGGACCTGGGATTCAATCCCTCAGGCCAGAGGTTCACAGGGACAGTGAAAGATGTGATGAGAAACTTGCCATCAACTGGCCACAAGAAGTCAGACACCTACCCTCGTCATCCCATGAGCTCTTTTTCTCTACATTACTAAAACAAGATGCTCTCCATTCTCTAGTGTTAGGTCCCAGTATAGAGAAATAGTCCTTTCTTTTAGAATAAGTGAGAAACATTCTGCTAAACAATTCTTAGTTTGGGATCTGAGATGGCAGGGGTAGAAAATTCTAGCAGGGAACCTTGAAGGTTGGGGGCGGTGCACACTGTCATGCCTCTATGTAGCCTTTTCTGAAAGAGCCCATTAACATACTTCTCTTTCAAACTGCTCAAGTACAATAGAAAATGCTGAAACACCATGAAAGCAATTTGAAAACAAATCTTTTAAGCTCTTGGGTTCCCTTTTGAAGAAGTGCACAGCATTTCTGAAGTAGCTTTTTAGCCTTGTACTAATAAGTAAAAAGAAGTATTGAGACAGTTTGCTTGTGGGCCAGTGAGATGTCTCAGTAGGTAAAGGTGCTTGCTGTCAAGACTAATGGCCTGAATTCAATCCTTAGGCCAAACACTTCATGGTGAAAAGACAGAATGAGTCCTGGAAGTTATTCTTTGACCTCCACACATGGGTCAAGGCATGAACATACACACCCACACAATAAATTAAACAAACAAACAAACAAATGTAATAAAAATAGCTTCTGCTAAGTTTAACATCCAAGAAAAAGAGAAGTGTTTATAGAGAGGGTTATTGTATGTGTTATGCAAATTCAACTTTCTTTAGAATTGACTTAGCCCTGCACACACTGGCTCACCTCGCCCACTGCCCACATGTTGGGATTTGTTGCCTCTATCAGTGCTTTGGATGGAATAATCACATGTATCCGTTGGCTACTTTTCAAGCAGTTTGTCTGAGGGCTGCATATATCTAACTTACGCTGCCTCGTGTTGTCCAAACACATCACCCTGCAGTTAAGGTCTTCTCTATCAGGGCTGTCTTGTTCCGCATTTGGTCTCTTCCATGTTCCTGGAATGCAGACAATAAAAGAATAAATAAGTTATTTGTGCAATTAGACTTAATTTTACACAAAAGTTTCCCAGAGCTAGACATGCTGGAATATGCCTATAATCTCAGCACTCCAGAGGCTGGGGGATTGTGAGTTTGAGATTTAACAGAGCTAAAACTCTGTCAGTGTCTCTTTAAGGAACTGCACCAAAGAAGGGCTCATAGAATAAGTGTATTAATTCACCAAAGGGATAATTACTCTTCCCTTCTCTTTAGTATGTCTTTAGGTAGTCAGGTTTCCAGTTGGATGGATTCCTAGCCATGTGATTGACAGACCTAGCTAGATCAACTCTTGAGAAAACAGTGTGTAATTTCTTAAAGTTTGAAGAGGATCAGGATGGTATGTCTCTACCCAGGACCTTTGGTAGATTCCATTCTTTTGACCAAAAAGAAATAGCATTCCATTAATGGGCCTCAACAGAGCCCTAGTATCTACTTTCAATGGCCACCAAAACTATTGTAACCCCCAACAGCTCAGATCCTAATAACATCTAAAAATAGGCTGACGTCGGAGATTATATGCGACCTATTTTTACCAATAAAACCTGGAGATCCAATTCCAAGGCTATTCTCTCACAGGAATTAATGGAGTTTCAGTAACACCTTCATTTAAAGGCATGGGTGCTCATTTACAAGAGATAGCAAATAAGAATTCATTCCTGGAATCCCTGGACTCTGGCCTAGATAGAACCAGCAATACTTTCTCCTTTGGGACAGCACAAGAATTTGAACTGTTTACTTTCTGATGAAATCTGTCTTACTTCCACCTCCTGGTGTCACCAGCCTCCCATAGACTGCAAGAGCTGAGGGACCCTACCATTAGGGAATATGGGTGACACCTTAATCTGGTTTCTTCCTCCTGTGTGGGATTTTTCAGTGCGGCAATTGAGATATGCTGTTGTTACCACCAAGTAAGATGGTGAGCGCTGAGTGATATCTCTTTGAATAATTATTGAAGGAGCTGAAGGGATTTGTAACCCCATAGAAAAAACAATATCAACCAATCTGACCCTCCAAAGTTCCTAGGGACTAAACCACCAACCACATGGAGGAACCTATGGCTCCAGCCACATATGTAGCAGAGGATAGCCTTGTCAGGCATCAATGGGAGGAGAGGTCCTTGGTCCTGTGAAGGCTCAATGCCCCAGTGTAGGGGAATGCCAAGGCAGGAAGGTGGGAGTGAGTGGATAGGGGAATACCCTCATAGACGCAGGAAGAAGGGGGATGGAATAGGGGGGGTTCAGGGGGTAACCAGGAAAGAGGATAACATTTAAAATGTAAATAAAGAAAATATCCAAAAGATAAAATGAAAAATTTAAAAATTAAAAAAAAATGTATTCTATAGAAAATTCTGATTTACAAGATGAATGACCCAAGTTACCTTCCTTTGAGGCTTGGCTCAGTATACAGAATAATGTTTGGACTTGTTTCACAAGCCAGTTGTTGTGTGTTTATTGTTTGTTTACTAGTAACCAGAGATTTTTGCATTTAAGAGATTTTTTTTGATTGGGTCATATATTACTGTCCAGAATTTTTTGAATATTTTCTTTTTTTAATGTTTTTATTGAAAAGGGAAGTAAAGGGAAATAAAAGCACTTTATGATAAAATTAAAGATTTTCATGGAAAAAATTTCAGATAAACATGTTAAATTGACAAATTCCATGGAAAATTAAAGAGTAAAGTGGTAGACATGTAAAACATTGCTAAATTAATTAAAATATGGGGTAGAAACATTTTATGATACAATTGAAGATTTATGTGGAAAATATTTCTGATAAAATTGTAGAAAAATATAGAAAATATGTTTGAATTGAAGATTATCATGGAAAATTTTGTATAGATATAATAATGGTAGGCATGAAAGTATTCCTAAGTTGATTGAAAGTGGAATTATAAAAATTTTCTGATAAACTTGAAGATTTACATGGAAAATATTTCTGATAAAATTGAAGAAATATATAGAAAAACATGTTAAAAATTAAAGAATATCATGGAAATTATATAGGTAAAATGGTAGGCATAAAGATAATTCTAAGTTGATTGAAGGTGGAATTATAAACATTTTCAGATAACATTGAAGAATTACATGGAAAATATTTCTGGTAAAATTCAAGAAATAAATAGCCAAACACGTTAAAATTGACTATTTCATGGAAATTTTTACATAAAAAATGGTTTATATAAAAATTCATTCTAAATTAATGGAAGGTGGAATTAGAAACATTTGTGATAAAACCAAAGATTGACATTGAAAACATTTCTGAAAAAAATAGAGGAAATATATAGAAAGACATATTAAAATTGAAGATTATCATGAAAAATAATAGCTAAAATGGTAGCCATAAAAGAATTACTAAATTAATTAAAAGGGGAATTAAAAACATTTTCTGATAAAATTGCAGATTTACATGAGAAATATTTCTGTTAGTCTATGTCTTTTTATTGGGGAGTTGAGTCCATTGTTGTTAAGAGATATTGGGGAATAGTGATTGTTGCTTCCTGTTATTTTTGATGTTTATGTTTGTATGGGTATCTTCTTTTGGGTTTATTGGAAGAAGATTACTTTCTTGCTTTTTCTAGGGTGTAGTTTCCCTCCTTGTGTTGGCATTTTTCATCAATTATCCTTTGTAGGACTGGATTTGTGTACAGATATTATGTAAATTTGGTTTTATCATGGAATATCTTGGTTTCTCCATTTATGATGATTGAGAGTTTTGCTTGGTATAGTAGCCTGTGTTCTCTTAGGGTCTGTATGAGGTCTGCCCAGGATCTTCTAGCTTTCATCCTCTCTGGTGAGAAGTCTGATGTGATTCTGATAGGTCTGCCTTTATAATTTACTTGCCCTTTTTCCCTTATGGCTTTTAATATTCTTTCTCTGTTTAGTGAATTTGGTGTTTTGATTATTATGTGCCGGGAGAACTTTCTGTTCTCATCCAGTCTGTTTGGAGTTCTGAAGGCTTCTTGTATGTTCATGGGCATCTCTTTCTCTAGGTTAGGGAGGTTTTCTCCTACAATTTTGTTGAAGATATTTACTGGGCCTTTAAGATGTAAATCCTTGCTCTCATTTATACCTAGAATCCTTAGGTTTGGTCTTCTCATTGTGTCCTGGAGTTCCTGGATGTTTTGGGTTACCAGCTTTATGCATTTTGCATTTTCTTTGACTGCTGAGTCAATGTTTTCTATAGTATCTTCAGCACCTGAGGTTCTTTCTTCTATCTCTTGTATTCTGTTGTTGATGCTTGCATCTATGACTCCTGGATTCCTACCAAGATTATCTATCTCCAGAAATGTTTCACTTTGTGATTTCCTTATTGTTTCTACTTCCACTTTTAGATCCTGGATGGTTTTGTTCAGTTCCTTCACTTGATTGTTTGTGCTTTCCTGTAATTCCTGTAATGGATTTTTGTGTTTCTTCTTTAAGGGCTTCTGCCTGTTGACCCATGATCTCCTGTATTTCTTTAAGGGATTTTTGTGTTTCCTCTTTAAGGGCGTTTACCTGTTGACCAATGTTCTCCTGTATTTCTTTAAGGGAGTTAGTTAAATCTTTCTTGAAGCCCTCTATCAGCATAATGAGATAGGATTTTAAATCCAACTCTTGCTTTTCTGGTGTGTTGGAATATCCAGGACGTGCTGTGGTGAGAGAACTGGGTTCTGATGTTGCCATGTGGCCTTGGTTTCTGTTGGTAGGGTTCTTGTGCTTGCCTTTTGCCATCTGCTGCTAGTTGGTATTCTTGTCTCTGGTGGAATTTATTCCTCCAGTGGGCCTGTAAGCCTGTGTCCTTACTCCTCTGAGCTCCAAAGTGAAAGCACTGCTGGGAGATCTCTTTTTCCTGGCAGGCTATGCACAGAAGAATGTGGCATTTCCCTGGCTCCCTTGGTGCAAATGGTGGCGGGAAGACTTCTGTCCCAGCTGCTCCACTGATCTTAGGCCTTGTGTGCTCCTAGCTGGTCCCCTCCAGAGAGAAGGTAGAGATCTCACCTCTGTGCTCAGAAGTGAAAGCACTTCTGGGAGATCACTCTCTCCTGGTGGGCTATGCACAGAAGGCTGTGGAGTCTCCCAGCTCCCTGGTGCAAATGGTGGCTGGAAGGAATATTTTCTATTCAAGAGAAAATGAGGAAGGTAAGAATCAAACCATTAAGGACTCTTCATGACATATTCACCAACTCCCTACACATTGGGATTTAAGAGCTCTATAAAAGAAACAATGGTTCCTAAATCTTGTATCTTTATTTTGTTCTTATCAAGTAGACTTTTTCATTAAGTTAAGAAGTATTTATGGTGAAAAGCAGGATTCCTCTTATATATGTAAGAGCACATGTACAATTACATCTTTATATACAGTTTGTTGCAACAAAATACTTTCATCTCTATACTATCTACACCCACAGGAAGCAGTTTTGTTTCCTGGGTAAAGAGCTGAGAGCCTAGAGGCTCACTGTCCCTAACCAGTTCACTGATTTCTATATTGATCAACACACTCCAAGGGAGATCAGTGAAGAAATATATTCCCATGTTGGCTTTGCTGGTATCTGCTGTCATCTTCCTGGGATTCATTTACAGATACAACACGTCCCCCCTCTGAGGTCTGGTCTAGAACCTTGACATGTAAGCTTCAGCAGTAGCATATCTTGGAAGATTTAATAAAATGTTTTCAAAATGCCATGCTATTACACTGTATAATGTAGTAATGAACTAAAAGACCAAATCAAAAGCCTTTGTTGGACAGTGGGATGAATGCATTAAGAACCTTTTAAAAAGGTGCTCATCCTTCAAAAGCAATTACACTTCCATGGATTTATCTGAAGAAGAATATTATTAGTATCAGACACTAATTTGCCTTTTTTATAGACACAAAGAAGATTACTAAGCATCTTCATAATATCATTTTCTTCTCTTTGTTTTATATGTATCTTCACATAAACATATATATACACATTTATATATAGTTATTTATGTAGAGTACATTGAAAATGCATATCAAACTGTTAATGATCCATAGGGAGTGAATATTTTTAAAGATTTTATATTCAAGTTCTGTTTGGTTAGGTTTGGTTTGGTTCCAGTTGGGTTGGGTTTTATGAGACAGGGTCTCTCTATGTAGTCTTGGCTACACAGAGAATTTTGTTATATAGACCAACCAGGCCTTGAACTCATAGGGATAGATCTGCCTGCCTCTGCTTCCCAAGAGTCAAGTTCTTTATAGTAATGAATTCTATTTTATATGTAAATAGTACTTCCATTTAATGATTTAAATGGTTTTTACTTTGTAAACAACAGAAATTTGTTTTTCATAGTACTATAGTCTCAAGTCAAATATCAAGGGAGCAACATTCAGTCTCTGATTGGTGTCTAGTTCAGAAACAGGCAAAAAAAAAAAGCCCTGTGGAATTTTTCAATAGAGCACATTTTCTCTAATATAAATTTTCTAATGTTCCATAATCACCATAAAACAAATCCTCATAAAAATTTTTGAAATTAAAATCATACTAAGCTTATTTTCCATGAATGACTTTAACATAAAACAAGCACCAGAGACTCTGAATAGTTCTAATATAGCGTTATTAATCAGCATACTCCTAAATGACAAATGGGAAAGAAGGCTGTTAGGAGGGACCTGAAGCATTTTAAATGGAATAAAAATAAAATTAAAATCTGTGGGATGTACCAAAGCCATCCATCTTAGATAGTCATTTGTATAAAATACTTATAATTGAAAACCTTAGATGTCTTGATGATCTAGGTTTCTATATTAAGAAAGTTTGAAAAAAGAAAAAAAAGGAAGAAAACCAAAAAATCAACAGAAGATAGATAATAATAAATATTAGGTTGAGCCAGGCATGGTAGAACAGCTTGTGATCCCAGCTTCCAGGAAGCAGAGGCAGGAGAACCAGAAATTCAAGTCCAGCCTTCACTATACAGTGAGAATTTGTTTCAAAACCAACCTAATTAAGGACTAAATTTTTAAGAGAGAGACAGAGAGAGCAAAAAAGGAGAGAAAGAGAGAGACAGAAAGAGAGCTAGCTAGAGAGAGAGAGAGAGAGAGAGAGAGAGAGAAACAATATAAAAGTAGAGGAAAATCAATGAAACAAAAAACTGATTCTCTGAAAAGGTAAACTAAAAAACAGGGTCAAATGGATAAAACAAATGAACCAAAAGAAAAGTTAACACAAAAATTACCAACATCACAATAGCCCCTTAACGTTATCGAGCTACATAGATAAGATGGACAAGCAATTAGAAAGGCATAGACAACAGCTTCATAACTAGTGGTTTGAGATCCCATGGGCTTACACAACTCAACGCAGGGTTGTGTAACAAAATGCAGGAAAATGTTTAATTTGAAAAATTGCTGTATGTTAACTTGAATTTCAGATTAAGATATCATTAAATAAATTTTGACTTGGGTTTAGCCAGAATTTCCAAAAATTGCTGAAATGTCTCTAAGCATACTCTTGCTATATTGTACTACTTATTTATGTGATTCATGGTCTCTGCATTAAGGATTATAAAATCAATGTTTATTATCTTTGTGCAAACATTGAAGATGCTCTCCAACCTGTATCATTGAATACACAGTCATAATGTAATCCCTTATGTAAAATTCATTGGCATAGCTTAATTAGCTTTCATCTTTAACAAATGAAAATTACATGTATACCAAAGGATTGTTTTAAAAATTAATTTGCTTGCGTTATATTTTCAGTGAGATTTATTTACATATGTATTTTATATATCTATATACCCGGGCCATGCAACTTTCTGAGGCAAAATGGGGTCATGTGTAGAAGAAGTTTAAAAGGCTAGACAAACTACCAAGATAAAGAAAGTGGAAGTAGAAATGTAACTGTCTTATGTATATTAAAAGAATTTAAAGCTCACTAGGTCCGGATGATTTCAATAATAAAATACACCTGTCATTGAAGGAATAAGTAATACCAACTCTGCACAATGTCTTCAAATTGTCACAACATCAACAATTCACATAAATGGTTAAATGGCTATAATTAATATTATGTTTAATCAGCCAAAGTGTTCCTAAGTTCATTTCTGAAACATCTAAAACGTAAATTCTTTCCCCTTCCCTGTATCTCCCTCTTGGTTGAGTTGTCCTTTTCCTTCTCACTCCTGTCTTATTCATTTTCTCTCTCCATCCCTTCCTCCTCTTCTTGTATCCTTTATAATTCCCTCTCTCCCTTCCTTCCTCTCACACTCCTTTCATTTCTTAACTTCTTTTATAGAACTTATATTGATTCCTTACTGCAAGCGAGACACTGTGCTACCTTCATTTACACTAACAAATAAGATGTCATTACTCTTTGGTGGATCACAGTTAAAGGACACCAAAGCCATGAAAGTAAATTAAAAACCCAAAAGAGTGAATCATTTAAGCTAATATAGTTTGCTGACACATTTGGTCCATGTGTCTCCAATTCTTAGCTCTGTGTGTCCTGGTTGAATTTCTGTCCCCACCTCACTAGATGGACTCTTCTTTCTGTTAACTGACTAACTGTATCACACAATTTGAATATTAGTGCCATGAAAATATGAACGTATCTCTTTTCTGATTCTATATTCCAGCACAGTAGGTAACTGATACTTATTGCTAAGTAACGAACCCACTGAAAGTGTCTGCCAGTGTTAACAGGGAGGCACTCCTTACTCCTTCCAAGGATGCTAGCTTGGCCAGATGCCAATGTAAATGTATGCTTTGGGTTTGTGACAGAATGGTTTATGATTAAAACAGAAGGCGTATAAGGATATTTTAGAAAAAGAAAAGTCTGGTATAAAAAGACTAAGTGTATAACTTAGAACAATGTGGAATTCCCCACATTTTAGACCTGGATGAATTGGTTAGACATATGCTGGGTAGCCATGGAACAATCTTAGGCAAAACAGAGATGTGGTCAGTGTTCAATTTTTATTTTCACGAGAGTCATCTGTTGATGTGATGGAAAATGGCTTTTATGGTAGGGATGGGGTGACAATTTCAGAACTGGAGGATTTTTGTCTTTGCTGCTGCTTTGTTGTTTTAACTGTGCCTTATTCCTAAGAACAGATGGGCGCTGGGACAGCTTAGCACTCCACTGGGAAATGATTGGCATTCTACATGGGCATTACATGGTATTACCTGGGCAAACACATAAGTAGCCTAGTGGCTGTGGGTTAAAGGGTGAAGGGAGAGGTCCAAAAGAAAAGTAGAGGCATTTTTGAAGGAGTGGGTGGGTGGAGTAGGCTCAGGGAGAGAAGTAAATGCTAGAGAGAGACTGTGTAATTTGATTGGAAAATGATATTGTTAACGGAGGTCAACAGAAGCCAGCACTTCAATGACCAGCAACAGAAAATGATTTTATTCTGAAAAATGCTGAGTTTGAAAGCTGTATAGGGTATTTGTGTAGGAAATGGTGGGGGCAGGGAAAAGCTATGTCTCTCCTCAGTTGTTTACATGTATTATCTTTTTCAAAATTTTTTAATTTTAATTTATTTACATTTCAAGTGTTATCCCCTTACCAGGTTTCCCCTTCTCCCCACAACCCCTTCTCCTATCTCCCCTCCCCCTGCACCTATGAGGGTGTTCCTCCACCCACCCACCCACTCCCACCTCCCCGCACTTGATTCCCCTACACTGGGGCATCTATCAGACCTTCATAGGACCAAGGACCTCTCCTCCCATTACAGTCTGACAAGGCTGTTCTCTGCTACATGTGCAGCCAGAGCCATGTGTACTCCTTGGTTGGCAACTTAGTCCTGGGAGCTCTGGGGCCTCTGGTTGGTTGATATTGTTGTTCTTCCTATGGGGTTGCAAACCCCATCGGCTCCTTCAGTCCTTTCTCTAATTCCTCCATTGGGGATCCTGTGCTCAGTAATGGTTGGCTTCACGTATCTGACTTGTATTTGTAAGGCTCTGTCGGGATCTCTCGGGAGACAGCTGTATCAGGCTTCTTTCAACAAGTCTTTCTTAGCATCCACAATAGTTTTGGAGTTTGGTAACTGTATCTTGGATGAATCCCAGGTGTGACAGTTTCTAGATGGCCTTTCCTTCAGTCTCTGCTCTGCACTTTGTCTCCATATTTGCTCCTGTGGATATTTTGTTCCCCTTTCTAAGAAGGACCAAAGCACCCACACTTTGATCTTCCTTCTTCTTGAGCTTCATTGGGTATTCAGAACTTCTGGGTTATCCACTTATCAGTGAGTACATACCATGTGTGTTCTTTTGTAAACGATGATCCATGAATTCATCGTTTTTAACAGCTGAAAAGTACTCCATTGTGTAAATATACCGCATTCTCTGTATCCATTCTTCTGCTGAAGGACATCTGGGCTCTTTCCAGCTTCTGGCTATTATAAATAAGGCTGCCATAAAGAGATCATTACTGAAGTTGTAATGGCAACTTAAACATCATCTCGGTCAACTTCCCTACGCATGGTTACTTTCCCTGACGCTGTTATGGAGTCCATGACCTCTGAAGAAAGATCATAGGCTCAATCTGGATTAGAATTAGTTAAATTTATTAAAGCTGCTAGCTGGACAACAATCACATGCTAAATTAGAGATTGTCATATGAAGGGGGTTGAGGGAAGGACTTTTAAAGGTAAAAAATACAAGGAAGATCTTGAGTATCTATATAAGCAAGCCAAGGCTGCTCTGCCCTGCCAAGATCAAGTAGTTAGGGTGACCTCAAAATAGCTCTTGAATGCATAGTAGATAACCATGGCTGAATATTTGGGGGTGGGAGAGTCACTGAGTCAAGGGTACTGGAATTTATCTACCAGGGACTGGAGTAAAGACATATGGCTAGTTGGTACCACAATGGATGTCGGGCATATAGGAGAGTTTCTTTCACCATCACAGAGCTAAGCCTCATACTGGTATATCACGATTTTTAATGGGACTATAAACTTTATTGATATACTTAAACTTGCTAAATATACTAATGTATACATACATATTCATGTTTTAGTTGCATGATTTAAAAGTACTTTTTCCAGTTCTCCTTTAAGATTTTTAAGTATGCAATCTGCAGCCTTCATTATACTAACTGCAGTGCATTGTTCTTTATCTCACCAGTCACTGGTTTTAATGCTTTGTATTAACTTATCATTAACAAACCACAAAAATTAAACAAAGCATTGAATGTTGAAAATTAAATACTAAAGTAATTTGTTCAGCTCAAACTTTATTGTACTTTATTTCCTTATTCTCTCCTATGAATAAACAACACTTTCCTGCATCTATCCTACTAGTTATAAGTCCATTAGTCACTAAAGGAAATAGTTTTATTATTTGTTATAATGATAGATTTATTAGGAAAAGAAAACAGCATGATATAATTACAAGGTGTTTTTATTTTTTTTTAATTTTTTAGTAATGAACATTTTATTACATTTAATGTTACTACTACTTTAAAGAAAACTGTTTTTTCTAATTTCAAGTAAACAGATTAGTTTAATAATTTTCTTTTCTTTTTTCTTTTTTTCTTTTCTTATATTTTCTATATTCTTTGTTTACATTCCAAAGGCTTTCGCCTTTCCCAGTTCCCTCACCATATGTCCCATAAGTCCTCTTCCCCCCTCCCCTCCCCTCCACCCCCCACCCCTTCACACATACCCCCCCCCGCCCATTCCCCATTCATTCCCCAACCCTTTCTCTGTTCTGGTACTCTCCTGCAAAACTGGAACCAGTCTTTTCTGGACCAGGGTCCTCTCCTTCCTTCTTCTTGGGAATCTTTTGATTTGCTAATTGTGCCTAGAGTATTCAGAGTTTCTGGGCTCATTATTATCCACTTATCAGTGATTGCATTTCATGTGTATTCTTTTGTGAATGGGCTAACTCGCTTAGGATAATATTTTCCAGATCCAACCATTTGCCTACACATTGCATGAATTCATTATTTTTAATTGCTGAATAGTATTCCATTGTATAAATAAACCACATTTTCTGTATCCATTCCTCCTTTGAGGGACATCTAGACTCCTTCCAGCTTCTGGCTATTATAAATAAGGCTGCTATGAACATAGTGGAGCATGTGTCTTTATTGTATGCAGCAGAATCCTCTGGGTATATGCCCAGGAGTGGTATGACAGGATCCTCTGGAAGTGTCATGCCCAATTTTCTGAGGAACCGCCAGACTGATTTCCAGAGCGGTTGTACCATCTTGCAATCCCACCAACATTGTAGGAGTGTTCCTCTTTCTCCACATCCTCGCCAGCACCTTATTTTTATTTTTAAAGTAATGTTTTTATTCTTTGAGAATTTCAATGTATGATCATATATTCATACAATGATCATATTTAGTCCGTCCCTTAAATCTTCCCATACATACCACTACCTTCCTACCAACCCAGTATCATATGCTGTACTATTTATTTATTTATTTATTTATTTATTTACATATTGATTTACTTATTTTAAAGTCCGTAGATTCCAATTTCTGCTGCCCAAATACTCTTGAAGGTGGGGGCTATCAACTGAAGCAATGTCTACTTACTAGGAATCCCTTAAAGAAAACTGATTCTCCTCCCTGAAGTTGCCAGTACCACTACTCTAATAATGTTCTTCTTGTGTTCAATTAGACTTGTGAATAACAAGATTATATTAATTTGTAATGGAAAACAATGGAGAGCCTTTTACCACAACTGTGATGCTACTTGAGTCCCAAGTATTTATTATTTGAACAACTCAATGAGCTCAACAAACTCACCTTAGCAAGTAGCTGGAACAGCCACAGAGCTGGGCTGCAGTTATGTGGTAGATGACTGTTCACTTGTAGATGGAATCTTGCTCACCTTGACATTGAGCTGCAGTTGAGGTAGTGCCAAATTCCTTATGGAACAGATGCAATCCCCATTAATCTCGTCTTGATCATCCTTAAGGGCTTCTTCAATTGAAACTATAAACATACACAGTTGTATTCTGTTATTATCCTTGTCTGAGTAAGCAATATAGAGAACCCACAATCTCATCAAAATAACCCATTGTACCCTGTAATTTATAAAGCTGTCTCATGGTGATGCTGTAGTTAAAGATAACATCCATTTGCAATGTGACAATTTGAGTTGTTTTTCCAAAGCTGTAATACGATGCTCTTAGCTGCAATCAAACCTAATTTATTCCAAGTTCTGCTTTCAAAGGCAATGCTGGGTCCCACATGCCTAAAAACAGTAGTTAGGAACAAAACTAAATCAATGTCCTTTTTGCTCCATCTATCCCTCAGCCTCTCACCATCTCTGTCTCTCTTTTTCACCCACACCCCTTCCCTCATTAATGAACCATCCTTAAATTTCTGGTATATTTTGGAAATGTCAAGTAATGCTCCCTACTCCATACTAATTAGCCCAGGCTCCAAAGGAAAGCTATTAGAATCCTCTCAGCATTTCTCAGGAAGCTCTAACATGCACCTAGAATTGAACCACCCTTCTATTGGAGCAACGCATATCTATGGCTCCTTAGTTTTCAGTATGACAATCCACCTCTAGTGACACATTTTTTTTTTAATTTTTATTTTCTATATTCTATGTTTACATTCCAAAGGCTTTCCCCTTTCCCAGTCCCCCCCCCACCATACGTCCCATAATTCCTCTCCCCCCCAACTATTCCCCAATCATTCCTCCTCCCCCCACGGTTTCTCTACAAAACTGGATCCAATCTTTACAGGCCCAGGGTCCTCTCCTTTCTTCTTCTTGGGAATCATTTGACTTGCTAATTGTGCCTTGAGTATTTAGGGCTTCTGGGCTCATTAATATCCACTTATCAGTGATTGCATTTCATGTATATTCTTTTGTGATTGGGTTAACTCACTCAGGATGATATTTTCCAGGTCTAACCATTTACCTACAAATTGCATGAATTCATTATTTTTAATTGCTGAGTAGTTTTTCATTGTATAATTATACCACATTTTCTGTATCCATTCCTCTTTGAGGGATATCTGGGCTCCTTCCAATGTCTGGCTATTATAAACAAGGCTGCTATAAACATAGTGGAGCATGTGTCTTTATTGCATGCAGGGGAATCCTCTGGGTATATGCCCAGGAGTGGTATGCCAGGGTCCTCAGGAAGTAACATGCCCAATTTTCTGAGGAACCACCAAACTGATTTCCAGAACGGTTTTACCATTTTGCAAACCCAAAGTGTTCCTCTTTCTCCACATCCTCGCCAGCACATTTTTGACATGAGGGCACAGCTGTTCTGAACTTCATATAGTATTGAAATTTTTGCGCCAAATTAAGGCTTTCTTCAGAAATGACATTTCAGTGCATTAAGTTCCTCTTTCTACAAGTAGAGAAGAGCAGCCTCGGTAATGGTTGATTGGTTCTTAGTATCTCATATTATGAAGAAAGATGATAAACTTCAGGGTGTTGAAAGGCAGTACCCACCAAAATAGAGTCTCCTCTGTCTTGTGGGAGTGTCTCCCCTTTGGCTGAATGATAAAGGAATGCAGGAGTTGGTCTACAGTGAAGGAAGAGTTAATTCTGCTGGCACAGAGCCATGAAGGAGCCAACAAGGATGGAAAACCTGTAATTGCACAGAGCTTATCACACACTTGGGACGTAAAAATAATGCTCGGAATGAGAAAGACATTTCATGTTTGGAACAAGACAGGCAAGGGTTACCTGCTGGGGAAATTACATTGTTTTGGTTATTTTATTTTGTTGAGATTAGTCTCATGTATCCCAGCCTGGGTTCCAACTTGCTACATACTTAAAGATGACTTTGAACTTCCTTGAAACCACAACCTTGAGCATGCAAGTCAAATACTTCACCAAGTGTGTCACATCCCATGCCCCAGGTAACACATCTAAACAAGTCCAAGTGCTGAACAAAAATATATTCTCAAATTATACCCCATGTAGTAGCTAACCTTGGTACTAATGGGGCTGTATGTGTTGATACATTTTTCTCCTAACTCTTTAGTTCAATATGTAGATTTTCAACCAGTGAAATCTCTTATTGTGGACTGGCAAGATAGCTCAATGAACACCAAAACACTACAGCTAACCACTGGAACCTACATGGTAGAGATAACTGATTCTTTAACATTGTCCTCTCAGCTCCAAATATGCACATAGAACACATATATGTGCTCCCTGTAATATCACATACTGCCCAGCCCCCATAAATCAATAGAAAGAAAATGTAAAGAAAAAAATGTAATAAAAAGAAACTTTGTGTTAACTTGCTATAGGTACAATAACAAAGTCTTACAAACTGGATGGCTTACATAAAAGAATTTATTTTTTCTCTCAGACCTGGAGGACAAGCATCCAAGGCTAAGATGTCAGCAGAGTTGAGGTCTCTCCTCTCAGGGTATTAGTATCTGTCTTCTCCCTGTCATCTTCACATGGTCTTCTCTCTGTCCTGCCCTACTTTCTTCTCCTTAAGGGCATTGGTTCTAGTGGTTTAAGCTCTATCTTGCTGCTCTTGTTTTGACTTAGTGACCAAGGTTACTGTCTCAATGCTCTCACATTCTGATACATTGAAGATTATAACTGATATGAATTAAGAAAATGAATATAACTCAGTCATTGCAAGGAGTGGTCACACCACTCTGGTAGAAAGGAGTGAGAAGATAGTAGAAAGAGCATGTTATCTATTACTAGCTAGACAGTCGGGAATCATTTTTAATAAATCAGACTTGTATTGGATAGTCACTTTCATGAATGTTTTATAATTTTCTTATATTGTGGGGTCTAAATTTTATAGTCATAACATTGATCTACATTATCAAGAATCCCCAAGCCCCCAGCCAGAATATGTGTGTATCCCTGACATGTGATAGAGGAGACAGAACTCTCCCTTAGGTTTTTGGAATAATATCAATGCACTTCTAACTACATTCTCACCTGTCTGCAGCCCATGACAAAAGCAATCAGAAAGGGGATCTCACGCTAAGCATCCATGTTCTAAGGCGGGAGAGTCTGAAGAGCAGGAAGCTGTTTCCAAGAAGACTACAGGTTTCTAAATACTTTTGGCTATTGCCCAAGCTTTACTAATTTAATTTTTTTCTAAAATCTCCAAGACTGCACTGAATAGCTGAACTCATGCCTGGAAATAGCATCCTTTAAATGGGTCCATGGATAGTTCATATGACATAATTTAAGAATTAATTTCAAGATATGGACCAGATAAGTAATTGCATTCTTTAGTAACATTGTGACATCTGTATGCAGGATATTTCTGGTTTCTGTCTGTGCCAAAAGTTGATCCTGTGGCACAGCACCCCATACCCAAAAACCCTCAGGAAAGAGCTGATCTCCCAGGAGTGCTGACATATCTGTGAGCAGAGGTAAGACCATCACTTCTGCTCAAATTTCTGGCCCAAGAGGGACCCTCCTAGAGCCATCAGGACACAGGAACCAAGCCACAGCTGGGACAGATTTTTTCCAGTTTCTGTCTGCACCCCAGAGCTGACCCTGTACCACAGCTCTCCATACCCAAATTCCTCCCAGGGAGAACTGGTCTCCCATGAGTACTAACACACAGGCTTGCAGGAGGGACATGCCACAGCCAGAGACAGCAGTGAGGACCAGTGAACACTACAGATAATCAAATGTCTAGAGACAAGGGCAAGAACATAAACAACAGAAACCAAGGCTACTTGGTATCATCAGAACCCAGTTCTCCCACTACAGTGAGTCCTAAATATCTCAACACATCAGAAATCACATCTTGATTTAAAAAGACATCTTATGATGATGATACAGGGCTTTAAGGAGGACATACATTACTCCTTTAAAGAAATACAAAAGAACACAAGTAAACAAGGAGAAACCCTTAAAGCAGAAACAAAAATAACCCCTTAAAGAATTTCAGGAAAACACAACCAAACAGGTGAAGGAATTCAACAAAACCATCCAGGATCTAAAAATGGAAAGAGAAACAATAAGGAAATCACAAAGGGAGACAACTCTGGAGTTAGAAAACCTAGGAAAGAGATCAGGAGTTATAGATGCAAGCATCACCAACAGAATACAAGAGACATAAGAGAAAAATTCAGGTGCAGAAGATACCATAGAAAACATTTACACAACAGTCAGAGAAAATGCAAAAAGCAAAAAGCCCCTAACCCAAAGCATCCAGGAAATCCAGGACACAATGAGAAGACCAAACATAAGGATAATAGGTATAGACGAAAGTGAAGATTCCCAACTTAAAGGGCCAGTAAATATCTTCAACAAAATTATAAAAGAAAATTTCCCTAACCTAAAGAAAAAGATGCCCATAAATATAGTTCAGAGGCCTACAGAACTCCAAATAGATTGGACCAGAAAAGAAATTCCTCATGTCACATAATAGTCAAAACACCAAATGCACAAAACAAAGAAAGAATATTAAAAGCAGTAAGAAAAAAAGGTCAAGGAACACATAAAGACAGACCTATCAGAATTACACCAGACTTCTCATCAGAGACTATGAAGCCTAGAAGATCCTGGGCAGATGTTATACAGACCTTAAGAGAACACAAATGCCAGCCCAGGCTACTATATCCAGCCAAACTCCCAATTACCATAGATGAAGAAACCAAGATATTCTGAGACAAAAACAAATTTAAACAACATCTTTCCATATGTCCAGCCCTACAAAGGATAATAGATGGAAAATGCCAACACAAGGAGGGAAATTATACCCTAGAAAAAGCAATAAAGTAATCTTTCAACAAACCCAAAGGAAGATAGCCACACAAACATAAAAATAACATCAAAAATAACAGGAAGCAACAATCACTATTCCTTAATATCTCTTAATATCAATGGACTCAATTCCCCCAAAAAAAAACATAGACTAACAGACTGAATACATAAACAGGACCCAAGATTTTGCTGCATACAGAAAACTCACCTCAGTGTCAAAGACAAACAAGACCTCAGAGTAAAGGACTGAAAAACAAATTTCCAAGCAAATGGTCCCAAGAAACAAGCTGGAGTAGTCATTTTAATATAGAATAAAATCAACTTTCAACCAAAAGTTACCAAAAAGGATAAGGAAGGACACTTCATACTCATCAAAGGAAAAATCTACCAAGAAGAACTTTCAATTCTGAACATCTATGCTCCAAATGCAGGGGTACCCACACTCATAAAAGAAACTTTCCAAAAGCTCAAAGCACACATCACACACCATACCATAATAGTGGGAGACTTCAACACCTCATTCTCAGCACTGGACAGATCATAGAAACACAAACTAAACAGAGATACATTGACACTAACCGAAGTTATGGACCAAATTGATTTAACAGATATCTATAGAACATTCCATGCTAAAACAAAAGAATACACCTTCTTCTCAGCACCTCATGGTACCTTCTCCAAAACTGACCATATAATTGGTCACAAAACAGACCTCAACAGATATAAGAAGATTGAAATAATCCCATGCCTCCTATCAGATCACTAGGGAGTAAGGGCAGTTTTAAATAGCAACAAAAACAACAGAAAGCCCACATACGCATGGAAACTGAGCAAAGCTCTACTCAATGATACCTTAGTCAAGGAAGAAATAAGGAAAGAAATCAGACTTTTTAGAATTTAGTAAAAATGAAAGCACAACATACCCAAATTTCTGGGACCCAATGAAAGCAATGCTAAGAGGAAAACTCATAGACCTGAGTGCCTCCAAAAAAGCTGGAGAGAGCATACACTAGCAGCTTAACAGCACACCTGAAAGCTCTAGAACAGAAAGAAGCTAATACACACAAGAGGAGTAGAAGGCAGGAAATCATCAAACTCAGGGCTGAAATCAACCAAGTAGAAACAAAAAGAACCATACAAAGAATCAACAACAACAAGATAGATACACCCTTAGCCAGACTAACCAGAGGGCACAGAAATAGTATCCAAATTAAAAAAGTCAGAAATGAAAAAGGGAGATATAACAACAGAAGCTGAGGAATATCATAAAATTATCAGATCTCACTACAAAAAACCTATATTCAACAAAACTGGAAAATCTGGATGAAATGGACAATTTTCTAGACAGATACCAAATACCAAAGTTAAATCAGTATCAAATAGACCATCTAAACAGTCCCATAATCCCTAAAGAAATAGAAGCAATCATTAAAAGTCTCCCAAACAAAATAAGCACAGGACTAGATGGATTTAGTACAGAATTCTATCAGACCTTTAAAGAAGACCTAACACAAATACTCCTCAAACTATTCCACAGAAAGAACACTACCCAATTCATTCTATGAAGCCACAGTTATGCTGTGTATTCTCCCTTGAAGATGGAATAGTTTCTGTCTAATCAGAAACTTGTCACAATTTCCTTTCATAGAAGACTTCATAACAGATTGCTTTCTACTTCTATCATGTTTAATGTTCCAAGTAGACTTTAGAAACTGGTTAAATAGCTGGGTGTGATGGCGCACGCCTGTAATCCCAGCACTTGGGAGGCAGATGCAGGCGGATTTCTGAGTTCGAGGCCAGCCTGTACTACAGAGTGAGTTCCAGGACAGCCAGGACTACACAGAGAAACCCTGTCTCAACCCCCCCCAAAAAAATTGGTTGAATGCATATTGTTTTAGCTTCAGAAGATATCATGTATTTTTAAGAGGCATTTAACTATTACAAATTATTTTGGTGGCTTAAAGATATATATAAAGTTATATATTTTAAAATAAATGTTAGTTTAATAAAAAATAAAAAATATAAAACAAAACAAAAACAAAACAAAAAGACATCTATATGCTTCAAATTCTTTGTAGGTTTTTAAAAAGAAATAATCCACTGCTGTAAGAATAAATTCCTGCTTTCGGCACCAAGTTCTATTCTAGAAACTATGGTTAAGTCTTATTTCTTAGAACTCAGATTTCTACTAACCTTGACCATCTCAAATATAGGCAAAGACCAGGAATAAAGTCACTCTGGGCAGCAAATCTGAGTGTCACATGTACCAAGGGTCACACACTTTATGTATTGGAGATCTGTTCAGATACTTCCTTTGTGAGCTTATTGATTCTTCCTGCCCATGTGTGGGCCTATTCCATTGTTCCAGCATAGTGGGTTTAGATAGAAGGAGGTACCCCATGATTTTACAACTTTATTGTAGAAAAGTAGAGTGAAAGAGAAGAGGTGGGGCTTTGGGAATTGTCCTACATAACTGAAGGCCACAGGATTATGGAGTTGATGGCCTCATGGTGTCAGGAGGCTAGTGTCTGAGAGCATGGGCAAACAGATCTTCTGTCCCTTGTGGATTAAATCCATTGGGTTATCAGGGTTTAAACCTAGCTCAACCAGAACACAGACTGCCTTTCATGGTCTGACACTATGAATTTCAAATGATTGTAGTGGTCATCTGAATATTGAGTCCAATGAGCATAGACTGTAAGATTTCTATTGGCCAGAAGGCAGCAGTGAGCAGGATCACCTGGTTGTTTAGAAGAAAAACATTTCTGAAGACAATTTTCTAACAAGCAAATGATTTTTTAACATGGATAAATTTAAAGGTTGGTGAATTGTGTTGGTGTCAAGCCTATTCCTGAACACAAAATGCAGTTTGTAACAATGACCCTGAGTTAAAGAGATTGAAGAACTAAAGACTGACTGTCAATTTATTGGCAAACCTTGTTCAAGATGATAAAGAACTGCATCCCTCAGAAAATAGTTGCATTCCAAATAAACAAGAAAAAACAAAAACATTAGCATTGAACAGGATGATTTTCATTTGCAGGAAATTACATATCATTGGCAAAAAAAAATTCACTATAATTGTCATTTCTAGCCAAAAGACATTCTCTGCTGTAAATCCTCTCTAGTCAGCAAAATAAATCTGGAGGTCCGATTTCTGGTGGTCAGGTCAAGTGATGAGGGTGCCCTGCTCTTCCTGTGAGGCTGTACCTGATTGCACTTCCTTTCCCACATGACCTGGACTTTTTAGTCTGTAGGATAGGTTAGAGTCATCAGTCATTGCCACCAGAGGTTGGGGGACTCGGTGATTCAATATCTTTGTCATGTACCTAATGCAACTGCTTACCCTTATTTTTCATAAAGACATAACTAATCCATCTCTCCTACAGAAAAATGAGAAACTGATTCTTCTCACACAAATTACACATATTAACCCACTTATAATCCTTTATCCAAATTTCGAGGATAGTCAAGTCATGCTGTAATATGAAGTGTAATATAAAGTTTCACAGGATTCAGATGTCCAGTTTAGACTTTATGAAACATGCTGGTTATCCCAGAAGGCCCCTAGCTCTAGGGCTGGCTGATAAGGAGTCGAAGTATCTGCTTATAAACTCTCTTGTGGACAAGACAAGGAACCACTCTCTTTCTCAGAGCCCAGGGAAGTGATGAGTCTCCTTGAAAGGTCATCCTTAGAGGTGAAAGTGCCCTCTAGAAGGGAAGGCTGATCTGTGGTGGTGGTGGTGGTGGTGGTGGTGGTGGTGGTGGTGGTGGTAGTGGTGGTGGTAGTGGTGATGGTGGTGATGGTGGTGGTTTTTATTCGGAGATCCATTTACCAAAAGAAGAGCCAAGTATAGCTTGTTCTGAGCCACTAGACATGGGGAGTATGAACATAGAGACTGCTGCTACTTCTGTGATAGAAAGGTCCAAGGAGGGAGCTGTTGCTGCTGAACCCCTGCACATGTGGTATTCCAGAGAGAGGATGCTGAACCCCTGCACATGTGGTATTCCAGAGAGAGGATGCTGAACCCCTGCGCATGTGGTGTTCCAGAGAGAGGATGCTGAACCCCTGTGCATGTGGTGTTCCGGAGAGAGGATGCAAGCTACCCCATCCCACCTCCTTCAAAGTGAATGTGGAAGAGTGAGGCCTTCCTCACGGTTCCCCTAAAAGAAAAGTGAAAAATTAAGAGAAAGGGTTACAGAAAGATGCCAAGGGAGAACTTTCTCACTGATGAGGGGACCTAGAAAGAGCAAGGCCTCCAGAAAGCCATGCAGATCTCCAGCAGTATAGACCGTATAAGATGCTGCTGAGCTGAGCCAGAGACAATGCCCACAGACAGCTGATCAAAGACTTCTGAGCCAGCTTCTCCAGTCCTGACCAGAGTCCCCAGGCTTCCTGGTTGACTTTTTATAACCCCAATGCTAGTCTGCAACTCGAGGAGGGCCTGAGTCAATTACTGGACAAACATATTTAATGGGAGTAGGGAAGTGATCAGAAATGCCCTACTCAGTAAAGAAATGAAGAGTTGAAAGCAGCATTTTTGAAAATGGTAAGCCGGGGAGATGCTCCTATCTTAAAATTATATTTCCAAATAATATCACGCTTTTACATTTGGAGACTTCAAACAATATTTTAAATAGGTTTTTCCATAAAGAAAACAGGGATGTTTTATACAAGAAGATATATTTATCTAAAGAACGCTTGATTTTTGCTTTTGTTTTCCATAGACATCATTCTAACAAGGATGTTCAGTTGGGGTCCAGTTAGCATAACATTCTGACCTGCACCTGGATGTACTTATAAGGACAGAGGTGGGTAGAGAAGTACTATCACACAGTTAATAAATGCTGGATATAAAATTCACTCAAACAAATCAGAAGCCTTCCTTTATACAAATGATAAATGGGCTGAGAAAGATGGGGAAACAGGGAGGGAAAAGCATGTGGGACCTTTGGGGGGCGGGGAACCAGGAAAAGGGAAATGAAATGTAAATAAAGAATATATCCAATAAAAAAGAAAATAGGGAAACAACACCCTTCACAATAGTCACAATAATCTAAAATATCTTAGTGTAGGTCTAACCAAACAAGTGAAAGATTGTGTGACAAGAACTTCAAGTCTCTCAAAAAAAAAAAGAAATCTAAGAAAAACTCAGAAGATGGAAAGATCTCCCATGCTCATGGATTGGTAGGATTAACATAGTAAAAAAATGTCCATCCTACCAAAAACAATCTGTAGATTCAATGCAATCTCCATCAAAATTCCAACACAATTCATCACAGACATAGAGCAATTCTCAATTTCATATGGAAAAACAAAATTCCCGGGATAGCAAAAATAATTCTTAACAATAAAAGGACTTCTGAGGGAATCACCATCCCTGACCTCAAGCAATACTTCAGAGCAATAATTATTTAAAAAAATTATATCAGTACAGAGACAGACAGGTCCATCAATAGACTAGAATTGAAGACCCAGAAATAAATCCACACACCTATGATCAAATGATCTTTGACAAAGAAGCCAAAAATAAACAATGGAAAAAAAGAAAGCATCTTCAATAAATAGTGCTGGTCTAACTGGCAGTCTGTATGTAGAAAAATGAAAATAGACCCATATTTATCACTTTACACAAAGCTCAAGTCCAAGTGGATCAAAGACCTCAACATATAACCCGATACACTCAATCTAGCAAAAGAGAAAGTAGTAGGAAAGAGACTCAAACTCATTGGCACAGGGAGACATTTCCTAAACAGAACTCCAATAGCTCAGACTCTAAGATCAAAAATTGATAAATGGGACCTCATGAAACTGAAAAGTTTTTGTAAGGGAAGACACAGTCAACATGACAAATCAGCAACCAATGGATTGGGGGGGGGAATCTTCACTAACCTCACATCTAATATAGGGCTAATATCCAAAATATATAAAGAATTCAAGAAGCTAACCTCCAAAAAACCAAATACATAATTGAAAAATGAAGTACAGAGCTAAGCAGAGAGTTCACAACTAGAGGAATATCAAATGGCCAAGAAGAACTTAAAGAAGTTTTCAAATTCCTTAGTCATCAGATAAATGCAAATCAAAATAACCCTGAGATTCCACTTTACATCAATTAGAATGGCTAAGGTCAAAATTTCAGGTGACCGCACATGCTTTGGAGGATGTAGAGAAAGAGGAACAGTACTCCATTACTGGTAGATTGCAAACTGGTATAACCACTCTGGATATCAATCTAAAAATTGGAAATAGATCTACCTGAAGACCCAGCTATACCACTCTTGGGCATGTAGCCAAAAGATGCCCTACTGTACCATAGGGACACATGCTCCACTATGTTCCTTGTGTCCTTGTTTGTAATGGCCAGAAGCTGGAAACAGCACAGATATCATTCAACCAAAGACTGGATACAGAAAATGTGGTTAACTTACATGATGGAATACTATTTGGCCATTAAGAAGGAGGACATCACAAGTTTTACAGGCGAATGGATGGAACTAGAAAATATCATCCTGAGTGAGGTAACCCAGAAGGACATGCATGGTATGTACTCACTAATAAGTGGATATTAGCCCAAAAGTGCAAAACAGCTAGGATACAACCCACATAACTTAAGTTTAAACACTACTGATTTTCAGTGTTAGAGATGAGGAGATTGAGACACAGTGAGGTTAAGAACCCTCTCTACTCATTATCTAGAGGAGCTGGATTCACACTCAAGCATGGAGGCTAGTCGGTCAGCCTCAACTCATCCCAACCCTGTTCTAAGTCATGGTCATTTAAAATTGCCTTTGTTGATTCCTAGTAGTGATGTGTTAGTTTACATTTTTGATTACTAATTATGGCAAACATTTCATTATTGTATTAATTAAGGGTTCGTTTATAGTCCTTGCTAGTAAAGTTAGTTTGTTGGATGCAGTCTTGCTAAATAGCCATGGGTGGCCTTTAACTGACCATGTGCCCAGGCAATCCTTAAAACCTAACTTCCTAAATGCTCATATTACAAGCTTGGTAATCCTTACATTAATTGCCATTAATTTTTTCAATATTATTCATGAGAAGTCTTATTTTTAACAGCTCATCCATTGGATAGAGTATTTTCCGCAATATCCTTTCATTTTTCTTATGTATCAATGATTTTTTAAAGTATTAAATAATCCTATAACTTAATTTCCCCCTTTTGTGGCTTTTCAAAGACCATCTCTCAATGTTCATTACTGTCTTATTATTCTTACAAATTTTCATTTATTGTCTCAGCATCTTAATTAGGACTATTTTCAAACAAGCACCCACACTCAATTTTACACAGAACACTTGTCTATAAACCACCTAGATTTTCAAGGTGAACATTATATTATGCTTGTTGTATGCATAGCTATGCATCTACTCATGCCTTTATCTATCTATTCTCTGACTCACGCTTGGTATGTTCCAACACAAATTACAGGCAGCAGTACTCCTCCCCTCCAAATGAGCATCATCGTATTCTACAACTTCTCACTCTAGAAACATCCTTGCACTAAGTAAGAGAGTCATGGACCTCTGCTGGTAAGAGGTGAATATCCTGTGAAGAAACTTATTTCTGCACTATGTGACCCTCTCTAAGTCATATAATTAACTGGACCCTAATATCTTTTTACAATGTATGTCAATTTATTAAAGATGGAATAAGCAAATTTTAAGTGTACTTTCACTAAGCTTGGACAAATACACAGACCTGCACATCTACATAAACCAAAGTTCTCTCACAGAGTACCCTGCCCACAACTGACTCTCTAACAACTACCCAGAAAACACTGTTCTAGAATTTTGCGCATAAGGGATTCACCACCAATAAAATTCCTTCACATCTTGCTAACTGAGGTACAAATATAGCTCTTTGTAGAAATACTGTTCAAAGATGTTTGTGTGGTGAGGTGCTTTGCAGTACACAGATGCCATCTCCTGTAGAATCAAAGGACAGGTGTGCTTACTACCCACTACAAAAGATGGAGTTGGGTAAGTTAGGACCCTCTTCACTCAAGAGCATGCTTCCTCCAGCACCCACTGTAGTTGTACACAATAGTCACTTGCCTCTGACCCAGAGTCCTGTGTCCTCTCTCAGTATACATTAAAGTGCAGTGGGCTCTCGAGTTAGCTTACAAGTAGGGAAACGTTAAGGACCCTTTGTGGTTCTTAGATACAGTCTGCGTTGATTTTTATTATGGGGAAATACCCTACTGTGCCATAGTTTATTTCTCTGTTCTACTGGTGAGGTACTCCTGGGCTCTGTCTAGTTTTGATTTCTTTTCTTTCTGTTTTTGTCTAGTGCTTGCTTTTTGTTTTGGCTATTATGGATAAAATGTCTATAATACTTGTGCAATTTTTTTTGCAAATATGTTTTCACTTTGGAGATGAAGGTTATCATGGGTGGAGTATAATCGTTATGTTAGAAAATAGGCATGTGCTTAAGTTTTTAAAAATTCAAACCCTTTTCCAAAGAGATTGTCATTTCTCATTCCTACTGTATGAGGGGTTCAGTGGCACAATAGCTTGATGCTACCTACATTTTTAGCCACGCCCATGAGTATTGTAATAGTGTCTGGTTGGGGTACTATTCATTTGCATTCTTCCAGGGACTAATAGCATGAGCTGCATTTGTGTGATGGACCATTTACAGACTATCAGAGAGGACAATCCAAGGTGGCCCTAGGGCTGCCTCTGTCATGTGAAGAGAAAGCAGTGCTATGTCTGTTCCCTCCCTGCAATGTAACAGCAAGGTGCTTGGAACCAGCACTTAATTTGTCACCGCCTTTAACAGCATTCGGGGGCTACATACTGTATGATTTAGCAGAAATACCTTCTCTTTTCCTCTTTCCCCCTCCTGGACTTATGTCATTGCTATAAACCATGGAGAGAACATGAGTCTCTGTGAATAGAGCTTTTAAGGGTTGTCCCTATGTTCTGCACAACCTGTTCTACTCTCTTTCATTGCCCTAGGTTATTCTTCCTTATCCTGGATGATCTAAATCAAAATGTGTCTTACTGGGTGCCTATTCTCATTCTTCCCATGGCAGGCTTCATAGCTCCAGTTCCAGCTCCAGACCATCCCATGTATTTGGCTTTTCTACAGCTTTCCATACTCCTTTTGGTAATCTCTGTCTCTCTGAGGGAAGGTACAGTGGTCAGTGTCTTTGTGCCCTCTAGAAATCTCTCTTCCACAAAGCTAAATGCCAGGTAGATATGGGTTCCCTGGACACTTACAGTCTGGAAATAAATGATATACTTCTGCTACTTTGATGGGTGGCTTGCCTGTCTTTAGCTTCCCAAGGAAACACTATGAGTTGAAAAACAAATCAGACATTTCTTTTTTGGGGGAGGGGGAACAATCCTGGTTTCATTGTTTCTTTGTCTATTTTCCATTGTTGTATAACAACAAACACTTATAATTTCACAGTTTGATTGAGAGTCTGGATATAGGTTAACGGGACTTTCAACTCAGGATTCCTTAAAGCTGGAACGGAAGTGCTCATCAAGCAATGTCCTTACCACAGCTGAGAAGAATTCCTTCAGATGTTGGCTGGGTTCTTCTCTCGTGGCTGTGTGACTGGGGCCATGAGTTTTTGGTTGACAGAAGCAGAAGTCATTGAAGCCTCGGTGTTAGATTTCTAAAGAAACAGAGAGACAGAAGGTAGAAAGAGACCAGAGTCTGACCTTCAACAGATAGGACTGTCTTGATTGATGTACACAGCAAGGAGCAAACTCTCTCCCACAGGAAACTGAGGGCTCTGCCTGGGGAAAGAGTCAGCTGCAACCTTCTGCCTGGGCAGCTGAGGGGGTTGGGAATGAGGGAATTGTTGCAGCTGTAGGATCTGTTAAGCATCTCTCCTTCCTGAAATTGTTAGCCCAAGGTGAGAGAGACTATCAGATATTCCTTCTAGGATGGTTGAGCAAGGTCACCTATAATCTCATAGAGATCTTGTTTTATAGACTGGGTACTCTAATAAGTTTCCTTATTCCTAAGATTGAGATAGTGACTGTGTTTACCTCAAAGGTTGTCAAGAGGTTAAATGAAGATATTTAAAGAAAGTGATGCATACACCTACCTGCCCCACAACTGTATACCTTGCTGAGTGTTCATTGTTGTTATTTAGCATTAAAGTTGTGGTGGGATTGGATTGGACCTTGGGGATTATGAACTGAGTCAATAAGATGTGAATTAAACAATAAAATGTTTTGCATTCAAGCACCTATCTTTTCCCTCTATAAACTTCTGGCTTTTCTCAGTTATGGAAGTGGTGGTGGTGGTGGTAGTGGTGGTGGTGGTGGTGGTGGTGGTGGTGGTGGTGGTGGTGGTGGTGAAATATGCATGTGGTTTAACTGTGCAAACTGTCCAAATGGGAAAAAAAGATAAGAGAAGATCCCCAGGATGGTTCAGCCTCAGTACAATGTGAGTCACATTATTAAATCAGCTCACCATGAAACAGGAAGCACATAAACCCTGCCTGCCCACCTTTTTGAAAAATACAGTAAAATCAGTATCATTTCTTGCCTTTCATTATTTGGTTATGCTGTGCTCAAACCCAGATCTCCTCTGCCACAGTGATCTTACACACCTTGGTCAATGGGACAAGCCTTGAGGCCAGAGTGTGTAATTTTCGTCAAGACACTAAAAGGTCACAGTGGGAAAAAAGAAGTGCAGGCTCGTTCTGTACTTTAAGTAACCTGGGATTCAGAGCTGGAATTCTTAGCATCCCACACATCTCCATTTCCTAAATGGCTGTCTCTTCTGGTGAGGGAGAAGGGAATGACTTTGGACACAGCCATTCCTTAGGAACTATGAAACCATGGCTAATGTAGTCACTGTATGTCAGGCTGACCTAAATGTGCACTTTGCATGCATCTCTCCAGTAGCTGCATGGCCACCAACACATCCATAATGTCTCTAGGTTGTGGCAATACTAAGTCCTCCTCCCTTAACCCCTTAATTTGTACTATGAATATTTCCATTGATTAATCAAATGTTCTATCATATGTACAGTATTATATTGCTATGAGAATTTAGTTTTTAATAAAAAACAAACTCCTATCAAATGTTACGTGACCATAACCAGTTCTTTTTTAATGAAAAGACCCTCTGGGCCAAATAAACCATGTGTGTGGCTTGTGCCATGGCTGGGAACTGCTAATTTTCAATCTCTCATTCATGACATTCCATGGTGACCCAAGGTATTCCTTAACCTCTTCCCATAGGCATGGCACTGAATTGTCATTCTTTGTGAGGGTCCCTCATCATGTCATCAGCAGACCAATTTGTAGAGACCTTCAAGTGCCATTTGTGGATTCAAGTACCTATGGTGGATTCCATTGCTAGAATCCCATGGAACTGGGGTTGACACTTATCCCATATATTTCATTGACAACCCGAGACCACTGAACAATATGTAGAGGTTTTAGGTGTGTTCAACCTCTTTCTGGCTCATGTTCCCTGCAATGTCAAGACAAGTCATTTATTCATCACTTTCCATTAGTGCATACAGAAGTTGTTGAGCCCAGCATCCTTCGATAAGAAGAATAATCAATTATGAGACACCCAGGAGAATTCTTCTAGATAAAGTCAATATTGTGATTGTCTGGCATCCCTCTGAACAATATATACTCTTGACTCTAGAATTGAAATGCTTATCAATAGTCAGATAAAAATGTTAATTCTATAATTAAAGCACATTTAGTGTTTGGTTTTATGGAAAAACAACTTGCCCACTCTTCTGTGTATTGGGTTGCTGCTGAAGGGACCATGTAACCTCTATACTAATACAGTCCAGGCTACCAGTTGAACAGTAACACTTCGGGTTGAATAGGGTCAAGGACAGGAGTATGGGACACATTTTAAAAGAAGTGACTGAATCTCCCAGGTGATGGCAGTAGTGGCTGGGGGCTGATCCGAGTTAAGAAGAACCAGCAAAGAGTGGAAACACATAAGCTGTCTCTACCCTTAGATAGGAAAGGACCAGCCCAGCAGTGGTTTTTAGGGGAAAAAGTCATTCTAATCAACATTAGGAGGCCATGACCAAATGTTGCCTCAGAGGAGCATAGACACTGTCAAACAGGGCTCAGGACCCCCTCCACTGTCCCTGTCCCTGTACCCCCACTGTGCCTCACATTGGCCAATCACAAATAGACACTGGAAAGCAATAGAGCTTGCTTCATAGAGTCTCCAGAGGTCATCTGGGGAGCACAGAAGGAAGAATAGAACAGAGAGTGAGTTTGAGTTTGGATGGACAGTAGGAACTGCCCTACAGAGCTGGCCAGCTCTTAGAAGATGCCCTGTCCTCTTTTTCCGAGGGCAACATCAGCTTGCTTCCAACAGACACTGGAAATTAAAATGCCATAATAATTAATTTTCTGTAGCCCCATTGAAAGAGTGATTAGGGAGAAAAGGCTGAACGTGGCCTTTTCTCCCTAATGTCCATGTGAATGTCTATGTGAAAAGAATTTTCTGGGCTGTACTCTCCAAGCTTTGATTCATTGTATTTGCAATGAAGTTGAGTAATCTAAATTCTAAAGTGTATCCAGAGGATGGAGATGTAATTTGATGTAAAACATGTGTGTACCATGCACAAGGCTCTGGGTTAGATCCCCATCAATATAAGCCACAACCAGATGTAACAAAAATAAGGCTCCAGGTAAAAATCTCAACACACTGGTAACCATTCTCTATGCTATGGACTTCCAGCATGGCATGAAAGTTTATGGTTCATTTAGAGCATGTTGTACTGCATCAGTGAACTGTGGTAACTCAAATCTGGCGTATGGTATCACACAACCCATGCACTGCACAACGTTTAAAATAAAGTTTTTGTTTTGAATGGCTTTTAAACTATGAATGCACTTTGCAAACCACCACTTCATAATGTGATCCTATCCTCTATGTTGCTGCCTGGGCCTTGTTAAAGGCCTTTGAGTTTGTGAACCTAGATTAGAGAATGGTTACCAGTGTGTTGAGATTTTTACCTGGAGCCTTATTTTTGTTACATCTGGTTGTGGCTTATATTGATGGGGATCTAACCCAGAGCCTTGTGCATGGTACACACATGTTTTACATCAAATTACATCTCCATCCTCTGGATACACTTTAGAATTTAGATTACTCAACTTCATTGCAAATACAATGAATCAAAGCTTGGAGAGTACAGCCCAGAAAATTCTTTTCACATACCTAGCTAGAGATTCTAGTATTTGGTAAAGTTTTCTGAAAGCTACTGGCTCATCAGTAAGGTAAGACCCATCACCAGCAGGTCTGTGTTACTTGTCTTTCTTCAGATATGAGCCTGAGGTCCCAAGGCAAGACTCTCAGTAGTAGACTGCCTTCTAGCAACAATAAGATTATTATTGTCTTACTGGTTTGTTACTGCTATAGTTACTTACTGATTCAGATCATTTTGTTGACACACTTGAAAGTCCATAAAAATGTGGGAGGGAAACCAAAACATCAATAATGTTGAGTCATGAGTGACTTCTCCAGGTTGACTTAGGAAAATACACTGGTAAAGTATGTCCCAGGGAATCGTGAGCAATGATGACTCATGACCCTTTTGGAGGTCACACACCAGATACCCCACATATCAAATATTTACATTATAATTCATAACTAGCAAACTGTTGGATATAATGAAGTAGCAACAAAATAATTTTATGGACGGGGTCAGCACAACACAAGGAGCTGTATTAAATAACGGGTTGCAGCGTTGGGAAGGTAGAGAAGCACTGCTCTAGAGCTTTCCTGGTCCATCAGGCATGAGGTACACACAGGATTGGTGTGTCATGGACAGTAATGAAGTGCCATCAAGGGAATGTCTCCATCCAGTTCTCATGCAGTGCTTCCCTTAGCCTGTGATCCTTAGGATTGTCTGTACACCCCAGAAGCCTTTGATTATTTTGAAAATACCTTAAGTAGCAAGAATTTTGGCACTAACCATTTCATTCTACAGACTTGAGCCTGTAAAGGTGAAGAATATTTTTTTTAACTCTTTTTTGTGGGGGAGGGGATGGATTTGGTTTTTCAAGACAGGGTTTCTCTGTATAGCCCTGGCTGTCCTGGAACTCACTCTATAGACCAGGCTAGCCTCAAACTCAGAAATCAGCCTGCCTCTGCCTCCCAAGTGCTGAATTACAGGCATGCACCACCACTGCCCGGCTAAGGTAAAGAATCTTAAGGATTATTTTTAGGAGGATAAGCTACCAAAGGGTCTTGATAGGATGGTCTGTTCAATTTAATTCTGGGTGAAATAATGATTTTTCTGAGTATATCTACAGTGCAGCAGAGACTGAAAAGTCTAAACTGACATGTACTGGCATGTATCACACTGAATGTACTGGCTCTCCATTACTATATCCGGATCACACAGACTTACACCAAATAGCTACAAGTATTTATGATTGCTCATAGTTTCTGAGTTAGGAATCTAAGAATGTGATATTTCTGTTGTTTGGAGTCCAAATCCATTAGGAGGTTGAGTCACAGTGTTTGAGGAGCTTGACTAGGCTTAAGGACTTATTTTGACATGCATGCTGGCTGGCAGGCGAGCTGCTATTTTGACATATTGGCATCTCCCTGGGGCTGCTCATGATATGGCAGCTGGTTTCTCAATAGAAGTGTCCCCATAAAAAGCAACAGCAACAAAGACGGGTCATTTATAACTTAATCTTGAAAGTGGCACACTATCCTCTGTACATATTGTATTAGTCATACAGATACAGAAGGAGCCACACAAGGTGTCCACACCAGGAGAGAAGGAGGAGTGTCCCCAATAATGATCCCCAGGACTTGGACCTTCCTTTGCTTCTTTTAGCAGGAAGAGAAGCTTGCTGACCTCTGCCTGTTTGACAGTTCTTTCTTCACATCTCTGTAGCTCTGTAGCTCACAGTGTTCCAGTGTGGAAGCAGAGGTAGCAATGGGCTTATCCATTCATTCATAAACTTATATGGGCTTGCTATTCACCATTCTGGAAGCTATTCTGGACCTGCTTTTTGCTGTGGATGTTTTGTTTTGTTCTATACCAGGGCTGCGGTGGACAGGATGACAATATCTGTGTTTCTGTGGCACATAGTCCACTGAGTCAGGCTTCAACACATGTAACAAGTCTCTGAAGAAACTTGGCAGCCAGAGCCATATATGGTTTTAAACTAGGAATTTTTCAGGTTGAGAATCAGGATTGTATTCTTGCATTTAAAACTAAGGAGCAGCATCAGGTGGTGTCTGGAAACCCAGGTTTTAAGCTTTTGCTGTCCTGCTGCTGTCTTCTCTGTGCTCTGGGAGCTTCCTTGCTCTCCAGTTAATTGCCGAGCATCTTAAGCATCTGCAGACATGGGAAGAGATTTATTGTAGATCTGACAAATGCTCCTGTCAGAGTGACAAGCATTGAATCAGAGTTGGTTCAACACAGATGTTTCCACTTGATAAAGAGGCACTTAAAATAATGAATCGAGACGTTTGAGAGTGTGCACACTTTCTGGTTTTATTAATGAGGTATCAGAAAAACAAACATTTCATGGTAAACCACAACAAACAGCCTCTCTGAAAAAAGAAGAAATAAAAAGAATGCATATTTTTCACTTCACGGAGAGATGTTCATGCAAGTCCTTGAAGGTCTAGCATTCTTATTGGGTGACACTAAGGGTCACTATGATCTTTATTTGGGAGAAGGAAAACAGTTTCCAAGGGGAAAAGCAACTTGTCTAAACCTTTGTAATACTAATCACAACAGTTGCTGGCTAGGCATCACCACACACATCTTATGGCCATTCTCATTTGATTCAAAGACTATTCTGTTGCTAGCTGTTACACTTGAGACTCCAAAAAGTTAAGTAGCTTCCTCAAAGTGGTACAGTAACTTTATTTATTTATACCAAGATGCTAAAGATAGTCAATCAATGGCAAACAGACAAGGAAAATCTTTCTCTTTTTGGTGTCAGCCTAAGCTTAGGTTTCTTTCCTCAAGTATTTTAGAATGTTTGAATCTATTAGTATTATTGTGTTAAATAAACAGTGATGGCCTGGTTCCCTGGCCTGGTTCCCAAAAAGAGACTTATCACTGTAGGGAGGAGAGCCATCCAACTCCAAATGATAGCATGGACTTCCATAGCTACAGAGTCTCACATGTGATGTTACTGGGGTCCCAGTGCAAAAGAACCGGGGCCAGTACAGGTCCAGGATCTGCTAAAGGATGTGTGTGTGTTATTATGATCATCTCGATCATCTTTCCAGCAAGGTGCTGGCTTCATACAGATCGCTTATCAACATAAGGAAGAGACACAAAGCATTGATGGCTCTCAGTTCTGAGTTACAGCTTACCTGGCCATGCCAGAAAACTCTGTGCTGGAGAGCTGTACTCAACATTTTCTAAAGCAGACAGCATTATCTATCAAAAGAGCCAGAACAAAGGCAGGTGGCAGTCACAGCGGGATCTTCTTGCCTCTTCCTTCTCTCTTCTCACTTCCACAGAAAGATAGAAGGCAAAGAGCAAACCTGAAAGCTGGCATCTATGTGAGAGATCTGAGCAGAGGTGAAATCCAGGAGAGAGAGAGAGAGAGAGAGAGAGAGAGAGAGAGAGAGAGAGAGAGAGAGAGAGAGAGAGAGACTTAGTTGTTGCTGGGCTTTTTCTTATGATTAGGATCTTCTTCTGCATTGAAACTGATTTCAGATCTATTTAGCCGTGCTGCCCCTCCAGGGCCACACTGTCTGTAGGCCCCCAATAAGCTACACTTGCACCGTCCTAAATGCATCCTTCTTCAGCCACAAAGCACCAGTTCTCATAGACTGAGCGTGGGGTTTTGCTGGAGCACTACATCTTTCAGCAATACACCTCACAGTTAAGACAGATGCGCTGACTGTCTTGTTCCTCTCCGTGGCACTTGGCACAGTGGCCTACCCTTCCCCAGCAGGGCACCAAATGACTTCTTAACAAGCACGCAACTGTGGTAAGGAACTACTTATAATGTGTTTATCATTCTACTCTTATATCTTAAAGGAAAGGAAATAAACCAGGAGCTTGTTTATTGTTGGCACATTTTCCAGATGCATCTGAAAGAATACACTAACTGACATGGTACCTCTTGACAGCAGAGACAGACATTTCTAGAACAGCTGGCAGGACGCTCAGAAGGATCACACCAGTCCTAGTTTTAACACTAGGGCCCACCATGGAAAATAGAATTAAGAGGGATGGCATACCTGCACTGTCCGGTGGCATCCTTTAAATAGGAGAAAGCTGGAAAGCTCTTAATTGTCCCTTGTTTCACTAGCTTGCTTTGATGGTCTGAATTGTGGCTTCCAAGAACTCACATGCTGAAGTCCCAGTTCCCAGAACCTTGGAGCACAGGCTTATTTGAAGCAAAGCTGTTAACATTTCTAACAGGTTGAGATGACCAGAGCAGTGTGGGAGGAGAGTCATCTCCTCTGACATGTACCCTGTGAAAATGGCAGGGCAGAGGGATTTGGACAGGTATGAGCCTGTGTAAAGATGAAGGCAGAAATTGGAAGATACTTCTATAAAAGCTTCACAGATTTCTAATCAACTACAGAATCCTGGTAACTGTGAAGAGAATTCTTTACAGCTCTCGGAAGGAACCAGTTCTATTGATACCTTGGTTTCAGACTCAAAACTCCAGAATTGAAAAGCAATATACTTCTATTGTTAAAGCCACTCAGTAGGCCTTTGTCACAGTAGCCCTACAAAAGCTGTCACTAGCCAGCTGTGCCCCCAGCCCTAATACATTTGACCCTCTCTGTGCAGCCTTTCTTCAATGAGTAGCAGCAGATAACAGCTGTTCCATGCCATTTGTCAAAATAAACATTTCCAAGAACCCAGGTCCTGCTTGAGCAGGAAACCAAGCAATCTTCTGTTCCCAGCAATTCAAAGAAATCAAAACTTGTATTGATGGGAGGTAAACTGAAGGGCCAGATCTGAACAGCTCGGGCAAGTTTAGACACAGACCCAACAGCAGGTGGTGACAGGACACACTTACTTCAGTTGTAGAGTGAGTGACGGTCCCCAGTGCTTGCAGGACCTTGCTTCTTCAGTGCTGCAATGGAAGTTCAGCCTGCTCTTCTGAAATATTGTCCCTTGTGACTTCTCAGCCCCACACAACCAGACAGTGCCTACCACACTAAAGTAACCATTTAGGCCTTGTTTCATTGGGCCCCGCAGGTAACTGTGAGCACTTTATAACAAGAATTCTACATTTATTTCTTCTCTGATATTCCAGTACATTGAAGATATCATTTATTTAGGAGTAGCCATAAAAGGCCTTTTAAAGGAATCCTATTAAAGACCTTGTGGGGAAAGCCTTTGGAATGTAAACATAGAATATAGAAAATTTAAAAAAAAAAAAAAAAAAGACCTTGTGACTTTGGTGATACAGAACTTTCTAACGATGTGTACCTGGGTTTTGTTTTTGTTTTTGATAGCAAGGATACAGCCTTCCAAGGGTCTGAAGGCACTAACTGCAAAGTAAAGAGAAATTAGTCAATGGAATGGAAAACGGTTAGAGTAAAAGAGGATAGTGCTCCATGGCGTGCCCCAGCTCTAGGTACAAAAGAAGTAAAGTAGCTAGTTAAACTGTTCTAGAGTAAAATCACTTGCAAGGTGAACCGTCAGCAAGCTGGCTCGACAGCACTGCTCTTTTCTCTTCTTGCACTCAGAACTAGAGCTGGAACAGAGAGGATTTTGTGTACATTGTAGTGTAAGTCATGGTTTCTCGGTCTCTGCTCTATTAGCATTTTGCACAGGATAATTTGAGGAGGAGGTAATTGTCCCTTGTATCGTGGGATATTTATCAGCACCCGAGGCTGAATGATGGAATACCCATCCTATACATTTGTAACAACAGTTGTCTACAAAAGTGGCTAGAGACTCTCTAAAGGCAAACTCACCCGCCCTGCTGAAAGAAGCCAATTGAGCTGAAGAAGGGGGCTTTGAAACCACTGGTGTTGCATTCCTCCTTGGAAGAAACAAGGGTGAAGTAGAGTGGGATTTCAGCTTCCAGAAGGAGGCACTAGATTTAAATATGGTGGAGGAAACTGTAGGACCTACACTAAAGCTCAGAATGCTGGCAAGCCTGCTCATGGGGTTCCTCATTATTTATTGCTTCTAATTGAGTGAAAGTCTTTAAAATATTAAAGCTTGCATAATTTAATGCTATATTATATATATATATATATATATATATATATATAGAGAGAGAGAGAGAGAGAGAGAGAGAGAGAGAGAGGAGAGAGCTCCCTAAATTTCAGCCATTTGTTACAGCAGCAAGAGGAAACTCAAACAGACTCCCTCTCATGAGCAAGGCAAATAAGGAGAATGACTGCAGCTGTGATCCACACTGGGACAGGAGAAGTCCAAGGAGCACCCAGTGAGTTGCTGGTTCATAGTCAGTACTCAGAAAGACATCTGCAGCGAGGCCATGCAGCGTGGCCTGAAGGATGGGGGAGAAGGTGAAATGCTGGGGCGCTTAGGGAGCAGATAGGAGGGAGAGCAAGCGGCTCTGGCGGTGTGAGTGAGGACTACAGTTCACAGATTCAGCAAACAAAAATGTATCAAGTTAAATTTCAGCCTTCACTGGTAGAAGCTGATCCCATAGAAATGCAGATGGGGCCGAAGGTGCAGCCTGTGCTGAGGAGGTCATAAGGTACAGATTTTGTTTTTCAGGGCAGGGGAAGAAAAGCAAGCACGCTTTTTACAAAAGCTGCATTTCTTCTAATTTTTTTTTAAAACAAAAGGTAATAAACTATGTTTATATCCTTAACTGAAGATTGAGAGGACAACGAATATATTATGTTAGGGAAAGGCTGAAGTAACAGGAATCCCTCTTCCCCCATATTTGCACCTGGCATATCTGACTCCCTGCCCATGGAGTCTAGACACCATCTTAGAATGCTTCTCAGGTTTGCCCTCTAAGGGGGCACTACTGATTTATACGTGTGGCTTCCACGTTGAAACTCACTATATGTTATCAAACCTAAGACTTTAGCCATACTAACAAAGTTAGTGGTCCTGGCACTTTGTAAGTTGAGACAGGAGACTCACAAGTTTGGTGACATCATGGACTACATAACAAATGTGAGGCTAGGATGGGCTACAAAGCTAGATCCTAACGTCAAAATAATACACCAGTGTTTTTAAACAAAACAAAACGAAAAATAGCAATAAATCATGTTGTCATGTTGGATTTTTATAGGAGCTTTATTGAAAGAGATCATAGGGACTAATATAGTCATAAATTTAACATAAAAAACAAAATAATATAAAATAAAATTAACCTTACAGATACACAAAAAGTTAAATGCCTAAGTCATAAAAGTCACTCACCAGCTCTCCTGGAGACGCCCAAGTTTTCCTTACTGTAACTTCCTCTGTGCTGTCTGTCACAAGGGATGAGGTTATACCCATTTTTGAACAATGCTCTAGGATTGTCTTCAGAACTTTTTGCAAGGCTCTGGATACCCATAGAACATTGTATTTTGTTATACCTCAACAGAAGGTATTAACAAATTAAAATCACATGCAGACAGTAGGTTAAAATCAGATTTTCTCTAGCACTGTTACTATAAGGGAATGGAGACCTAATCATGAGCTAGACTCAATTTTGAACACAGAATGGATGAGTAGGGATGGATAGCCAAGGAATGGAGGAAGAGTTGGGGACAGAAAATCTCTAAGAGTAAATATAGCAGTGTTTCTGCTAAGGTGAACTGACAGGACTCTGGCTGAGAGCAGACCTTAGTGGTCAGATGCCAGGTGGGGATGATGGAGGCAGAAGAGTTCTATTAGCTATCTGGATGATCAGTTACAGAGAATGACTGACAAGTGCTGAGAGAGCCTGGGAGGTTTCCTATTAAAACTTAATTTTACCCTGAAGTACAGACAAATTCAGGAGTAGTTCAGGAGCCTTGACTAAGATTTGACCAGGCAGAGAATCTTTGTCAGTATTAATGAGAACATCCAGACAGCTCCCACAATGCTCTTTGCTTGCTCAGAGTCCTTAAAGGATGTTCAGACTCAAAGAGATTATCAAAGGATGAAAGTTGTCTGGTACTGCCAGTAGGAATTACAACAAAGGTGCACAGACTCAAAGACATTGTCAGTGACCCTACACCTGTTGCATGGCTGACAGCAATGCAGAGCTCATTATTTTCTAAGATAAGAATTGATTTGGGAGGTGTTAGCCAGTGAGGGAAAAATCTACATCTTATGATATATAGCCATCACCATTATTACTAGGGTGTTTTAAATATTCCAAACACCTTTAATTTTGCAGAAAAAAAATCAAAATGATTTAAGAGCAAAGTACTCCATTGTTGGTTTCATTGTGAAACCAGCCCCCAAGAAGGCTGCCAATTTCACCCTCATTCACTCTTCAGTAAGTCGTGCTACCTTTGTAACCAGTGGTGACAGTTAAGCAAAGAAATTGTGCTGGCAGTGGAGGTTAATTAAAGTTTGTCTCAACAAGGTTGAAAAATCACCTTCCCATTTCAACCTAGAAAGTGGCTTTATTGCAATTTTACTTCTTAATGGACAACTGTGGGACTAAATAATAAGATGAAACAAGGCAAAATAATAAGATGAAATTAAGCTCTACTGAAGAGCTGGGGTCAGGAAGTCTAGATATGCAGACATTACAGAAATAGAGACTGCATTTGTGTCTATGCAATGAATTCATATTTATAGATTTGGACTGGACAGGCAGGTAGATCAATGGAATAGAATTGAAGACCCAGAAATGAACACACACACCTATGGTACTTCATCTTTGACAAAGGAGCTAAAATCATCCAGTGGAAAAAAGATAGCCTTCAACAAATGGCGCTGGTTCAACTGGAGGTCAGCCTGCAGAAGAATGCGAATTGATCCATTCTTATCTCCTTGTACAAAGCTCAAGCCCAAGTGGATCAAGGACCTCCACATAAAACCAGACACCCTGAAACCGATAGAAAAGTGGAAGAGTCTCGAGCACATGGGAACAGGGGAAATTTCCTGAACAGAACACCAATAGCTTATGCTCTAAGATCAAGAATTGACAAATGGGACCTCATAAAATTACAAAGTTTCTGTAAGGCAAAGGACACTGTCAATAGGACAAAATGGCAACGAACAAATTGGGAAAAGATCTTTACCAACCCTACATCCGGGGACAGAGGGCTAATATCCAATATATGCAAAGAACTCAAGAAGTTAGACTCCAGAGAGCCAAATATCCCTATTAAAAAATGGGGTACAGAGCTAAACAAAGAATTTTCAACTGAGGAATACTGAATGGCTGAGAAACACCTAAAGAAATGTTCAACATCCTTAGTCATCAGGGAAATGCAAATCAAAACAACCCTGAGATTTTACCTCACACCAGTCAGAATGGCTCAGATAAAAATCTCAGGAGACAGCAGGTGCTGGCGAGGATGTGGAGAAAGAGGAACACTCCTCCTCTGCTGGTGGGAATGCAAGCTGGTACAACCACTCTGGAAATCAGTCTGGCGGTTCCTCAGAAAATTGGGCATAATACTACCAGAGAACTCTGCTATACCACTCCTGGGCATATACCCAGAGGATTCTCCAGCATGTAATAAGGACACAGGCTACACTATGTTCATAGCAGCCTTATTTATAATAACCAGAAGCTGGAAAGAACCCAGATGTCCCTCAACAGAGGAATAAGTACAGAAAATGTGGTACATTTACACAATGGAGTACTATTCAGCCATTAAAAACAATGAATTCTTGAAATTCCTAGGCAAATGTATGGAACTAGAAAATATCATCCTGAGTGAGGTAACCCAATCACAAAAGAACACATGTGGTATGCACTCACCGATAAGTGGATATTAGCCTAGAAGCTTGGAACACCCAAGACACAATTCACAGATTGAGGCTCAAGAAGAAGGAAGAACAAAGTATGGATTCTCTGGTCCTTCTTAGAAGGGGGAACAGAATACCCACAGGAGGAGATACAAAGTCTGAAGCAGAGATTGAGGGAAAGACCATCCAGAGACTGCCCCTCCTAGGTATCCATCCCATATACAGGTACAAAACCCAGACACTATTGTAGATGCCAATAAGTGCTTGCTGACCGGAGCCTGATATAGCTGTCACCTGGGAGGCTCTGCCAGTGCTTGACAAATACAGAGAAGGACACTCTCAACCAACCATTGAACTGAGTACAGGGTCCCCAATGGAGCAGCTAAAGAAAGGACTCAAGGATCTGAAGGGGGTTGCAGCCCCATAGAGGAACAACATGAACCACCCAGTACCCCCAGAGCTCCCAGGGACTAAACCACCAACTAAAGAGTACACATGGAGGGGACCCCTGGCTCCACATACATATGCATCAGAGGATGGCCTTGTTGGACAGCAAAGGGAGAAGAGGCCCTTGGTCCTGAGAAGGCTCGATGCCCCTGAGTAGGGGAATGACAGGACAGGGAAGTGGGAGTGGATGGATTGGTGAACAGGGCAAGGGGGAATGGGTAGGGAATTATTGGGGTGGGTGTGGGAAACCAGGAAAAGGGGACAACATTTGAAATATAAATAAAGAATATATCTAATAAAAAAAGAACTCTCACATGCTATCTAATTCAAAAGTTTACCATGAGTTTAAACATATATTCAAATCATAAGTTGAATAACAGAAATGTTTACGTGTGTTTCTATTAGAAGTAGTTATCTAACTAAACATTTAATTTTTTTGTCACTAGCTCCACAGGTTCATTGAAAGTTAGAAATCATTCTTCTAAGTTAGAATTGAAGTTTTGCATAGATAAGCCTAGTCAATATTTTATCTTCTGTCCTTGTACTTACAATAAATCGTTAGTTCCCTTTTATGACTTTTGTTAATTATCTTACAGCTCTAAGGAATGTATCCTCAGCTGAAAATGCTTGTTCTATCTCAGAAGCAACTAACTCATGACACATGAAGACTGGCAGAGTTCTTATTGCAGTTTTCATATCAGAGAGAGCTTAACAGTAGTCTTATTATAAAGGGTTCAATAATTACTAGTATAATTTTAAGAATTTTTTCATTTTATTGGATATTTTATTTATTTACATTTCAAATATTATCTGCTTTCCTAGTTTCCCCTGCAGAAACCCCCTATCCCATCCTCCCTCCCCTGCTTCTATGAGGGTGCTCCCCCACCCACCCACTCCCGCCTCCCTGCCTTGGCATTCCCCTACACTGGGGCTTTGAGCCTTCACAGGACCAAGGGCCTCTCCTCCCGTTGAATTCTTATAGCATCATCTTTGGGAATTAAGAAATCATCAGTTACAATTTTCCAGTTTAGTGGAGTATAGGTTTTTAAAGTATGGCCTTATGAGTCTCTGGATTTCCTCAGTTTCTGTTCTTATGCCTCCTTTTTTTCTTTTCATTACTGATTTTGTTAATTTGGATATTCTTTCTCTGTCTTTTAATTAGTTTGGATATGGTTTTGCCTGTCTTGTTGATTTTTTTCATAGAAACATCTCTTTGTTTAATTGACTCTGTATTATTCTCTGTGTCTATTTTATAGATTTCAGCTCTTACTTTGATTAGTGTGCTTACTTCCCTTTATTCTAGAGCTTTCAGGTGTGCTGTTAAGTTGCTAGTATGAGATCACTCCAATTTTTTTAATGTAGATATTTAGTGCTATGAACTTTCCTCTTAGCAGAGCTTACATTGTGTCCCATAAGTATAGTTATGCTGTGTTATTCATCTTCATTGAGTTCTAGAAAGTCTTTAATTTCTTTCTTTATTTCCGTCTAAATCCATTTTTCCTTCAGCAGAGAATTGTTCGTTTCTGTTGCTGGTGATATCCAACTATAATCTGTGGTGGTCAGGATGCTGGAACTTAATTTCAATTTTCTTATATATGTTGGGACTTGCTTTGTGACTGAGTATGTGGTCAATTTGGAGAAAGTTCCATGAGGTTCAAAAACGAAAATCTATTCTTTTGTGTTTGGATAAAATGTTCTGTAAGCATCTGTTAGGTCCATTTGGTCTACAATGTCAGTTAGCGCCAGCATTTCTCTGTTTAGTTTTTGTCTACTTGACCTGTCCCTTGGTGACAGTGGAGTTCTGAAGTCATTCATTCTCAGTGTGCAAGGGTCAATATGTGACTTAAGCTGTAGTAGCATCTCTTACAAACTTGAGTGCCCTTTGAGCATAGATGTTAAAAATTAAAATATCTTCTTGGTGAATTTTTCCTTTGATGTATATGTAGAGTTCTTCCCTATTGTTGGTTTTTCCCATGCAGTTCAGTGACCTGCAGCAGTGGCAGGAACCACCTGGGCCGCGAGCCGCTTCAGAGAAGCCGGGAGATGTGGGCCCTGGCAATAATACTAGATCAGACAACTCAACGTGGCTTTATTTAAGATAGGGGTACAGGTGAGCAGGGTAGAGAGAAGGCAGGGAGTGAAGAGAAAAAGAGAAAGAGAGGGAGAAACGCTACCCTTTTATATGGGTGGTAATTTAAATTACAGGTAAAAGAGGTAGACCCATTGAATTCTGGGTACATGGTGGCCGTTGCCTTGGTAACAGGCCTATGCTTGTGAGGCTGCATTAATTGTCGCCTATATGATGTCACAGGTCTCAAGACCAACACCTATACCTTCTGATTAGTTTTGGTCTGTTCTATTTTTTTTTCCTTTTTTAGGTATTAAAACGGCCATACCATCTTGCTTCTTAAGTCCATTTCTTTGGTAGATCTTTTCTATCCCTTTACCCTGGCATAATGTCTATCCATAATGCTGAGGTATGTTTCTTGGATGCAGCAGAAGGATGGATTCTGGCATTGCATCCATTCTATTAGCCTGTTTCTTTTTGTTGGGGAATTGAGACCATTGATATTGAGAGATATCAATTCCCAGTGGTTGTTAATTCTTTTGTTGTTGTTGGTGGTGGTGGTGGTGGTAGTGGCAGAGGTAGTGGTGGTGGTAATGATGAGGGATGTGTATGTGTGTATGTGTGCGTGTGTGTGTGTGTGTGTGTGTGTGTGTTTGTGTGTGTGTCCCTTCTTTTGTTTTAGCTTGTGTAAGATTATTTATTTCCTTTGTTTTTATGGGTGTAGCTAGCCTTCTTACAATGATTTCTGTAGAGCTGAATTTGTAGATATATATTGTTTAAATTAGACTGTATCATAGAAGATCAAATTTTCTTCGTCTATGGTGATTAAAAGTTTTGCTTGGTATACTAGTCTGGGCTGGTATCTGTAGTCTTTTAGAGTCTATAACACTTATTATCCAGGCCTTCCTGGTTTTTATTGTCCCAGTTGGGAAATCAGGTGTAATTCTAATAGGTTCGTATTTTTATGTTACTTGATCTTTTTCCCTTGCAGTTTTTTTAACCCCCAACACAATATTTTTAATAATTACTTAGGAATTTCATACAATGCACACTAAGCACACTAACTTCCCATTCCTTTCTGGTCCACCCTTCCATCCTTGTGTTCTCCCCACCAAGTCCAGTTTGGTCAAACTCCCAGTGGCCATCCCTTTAAGGAAAATTGAGTTCTTCCCCACACCTAAGGGAAACCATCAACTGTGAAAAGCATCATTGTCACAATTTTTAAGAAGTCTTAATCTCGGCGGTGTAGCGGCGGGCCTCCATATTGCAACCAGGACACAGCTGGAAAGGCCCAAGCTCTGTGGGACATCCCCGCCCTCGGGTGAGCACCTAAGCTGCGTTCTGCAACCAGCTCGCCGGCCCCTAGACCAGCGGTGTAGCCGGCCCCTAGACCAGCGGTGTAGCGGCAGGCCTCCATATTGCAACCAGGACACAGCTGGAAAGGCCCAGGTAAACACCCCTTCCAGGGCTACACTCACGGGGGTATCTACTAGGGTCTCGGAGCCAAGCAGGCGGAGTCCCGCCTAGGCTCTGTGGGACATCCCCGAGCCCTCTGGTGAGCACCAAGGCTGCTTCTGCAACCAGCTCGCCGGCCCCTGGACCAGCGGTGTAGCGGCGGGCCTCCATATTGCAACCAGGACACAGCTGGAAAGGCCCAGGCTCTGTGGGACATCCCCGCCCTCTGGTGAGCACCTAGGCTGCGTTCTGCAACCAGCTCGCCGGCCCCTAGACCAGCGGTGTAGCGGCGGGCCTCCATATCACAACCAGGACACAGCTGGAAAGGCCCAGGCTCTGTGGGACATCCCCGCCCTCGGGTGAGCACCTAAGCTGCGTTCTGCAACCAGCTCGCCGGCCCCTAGACCAGCGGTGTAGCGGCGGGCCTCCATATTGCAACCAGGACACAGCTGGAAAGGCCCAGGTAAACACCCCTTCCAGGGCTACCCTCACGGGGGATCTGCTAGGCTCTCGGAGTTCCTTGCAACCAGGACACAGCTGGAGAAGCCCAGGTAGACAGACTCCAACAGGGGCTACAATCGCATGGGTGGCAGCCAGATTATGATCCCTTAAAGCAGCAGTCACACATATTCACCAATAGAGAAACAACAGGTGAGCCCAGCCTCACAGGAGATTCAAACACCAGCCACTGACAACAAGGCCAACTAAAACCAGAAATAACCAGATGGCAAAAGGAAAACGAAGGAACGTTACTAACAAAAATCAAGGCAACATGACAGCACCTGAACCCAGTTCTCCAACAACAGGAATCCCTGGATACCCTAAAACACCAGAAAAACAAGACTTGGATATAAAATCACTGGTCAGGATGCTGGTAGCTGAACACATAGAAAAATCTCGTAAAGAAATAGAGGAGAAAATGGATCAAAAGTTAGAAGCCTTTACGAGGCAAATACAAAAATCACTTCAAGAAATGCAGGAGAAGATGGATCAAAGAGAAGAAGACAATAAGGAAGAAAGACAAAAGTCACTTAAAGAACTACAGAAGAACGTGGGCCAACAAGTAGAAGCTATGAAAGAGGAAGCACAAAAATCTATTAAAGAAATACATGAAAACACAATCAAGCAAGCGAAAGATCTGAGCACATCCATCCAGATACTAAAAACAGAAGTAGAAACAACTAAGAAATCACAGAGGGAGACAACATTGGAGATAGAAAACCTGGGGAAGAAATCAGGGGCCATAGACGCAAGTATCAACAATAGAATACAAGAGATAGAAGACAGAATCTCAGAAGCCGAAGATAACATAGGAACCATTGATTCAACAGTCAAAGAAAATACTAAATGCAAAAAGGTGGTAACCCAAAACATCCAGGAAATCCAAGACACTATGAGAAGACCAAACCTAAGGATTATAGGTATAGACGAGAGTGAAGATTTACAAGTTAAAGGGCCAGCTAATATCTTCTATAAAATTATGGAAGAAAACTTCCCCAACCTAAGGAGAGAGATGCCCATGAATATACAAGAAGCCTATAGAACCCCAAACAGACTGGACCAGAACAGAAATACATCCCGTCACATAATAATCAAAACTCCAAATGTAATAAACAAAGAAAGAATACTAAAGGCAGCAAGAGAAAAAGGCCAAGTAACATATAAAGGAAAACCTATCAGAATAACACCAGACTTCTCACCTGAGACCATGAAAGCTAGAAGATCCTGGGCAGATATAATGCAAACTCTAAGAGAACACAAACTTCAGCCAAAACTACTTTACCCAGCAAAACTCTCAATTGCCATTGATGGAGACATCAAGGTATTCCATGACAAAACCAAATTTGCAAGATATCTCTCCACAAATCCAGCCCTACAAAGGATAATAGGGGGAAAACACCAAGACAAGGACGGAAACTACACCCGGGAAGAAGCAAGATAGAAACCTCCTCTCATCAAACCCAAAAAAAGATAACCTCTCGAATATAAAAAATAAATAAGATGAATAAATATAATTTCAAAAATGTCTGGAGGTAATAATTACTATTCCTTAATATCTCTTAACGTCAATGGACTCAATTCCCCAATAAAAAGACATAGATTAACAGACTGGATACGGAAACAGGACCCTACATTTTGCTGCATACAGGAAACACATCTCAGTGTTAAAGACAAACACTACCTTAGAGTAAAAGGCTGGAGGACAATTTTACAAGCAAATGGTCTCAGGAAACAAGCTGGAGTAGCCATTCTAATATCAGATAAAATTGACTTTCAACCTAAAATCATCCAAAGAGACTCAGAAGGTCACTTCTTGCTGGCCAAAGGGAAAATCCACCAGGAAGAGCTCTCAATACTGAACATCTATGCTCCAAATGCAAGGGCACCCTCCTTCGTAAAAGAAACCTTACTAAAGCTTAAAGCACACATCACACCTAACACAATAATTGTGGGTGACTTCAACACCCCACTCTCCTCAATGGACCGATCAGGAAAGCAGAAACTAAACAGGGACACAGTGAAACTAATTGAAACTCTGGACCAATTGGATTTAACAGATATATATAGAACATTTCATCCTAAAGCTAAAGAATATACCTTTTTCTCAGCACCGCATGGTACCTTCTCCAAAATAGACCATATAATCGGTCACAAGACAGATGTCAACAAATACAAGAAGATCGAGCTAATCCCATGCCTCTTATCAGATCACCATGGAGTAAGAGTGGTCTTCAATAGCAACAAAAACAACAGAAAGCCCACATACACATGGAAACTGAACAATACTCTACTCAATGACACCTTGGTCAAGGAAGAAATAAAAAAAGAAATCAAAGACTTTTTAGAATTCAATGAAAATGAAGGTACAACCTACCCAAATCTATGGGACACAATGAAAGCAGTGCTAAGAGGAAAACTCATAGCTCTAAGTGCATCCAAAAAGAAACTGGAGAGAGCATACACTAGCAGCTTAATGGCACACCTTAAAGCCCTGGAAGAAAAACAAGTTAATTCACCCAGGAGGAGTAGAAGACAAGAAATCATCAAACTCAGGGCTGAAATCAATCAAATAGAAACAAAGAGAACCATACAAAGAATCAACAAGACCAGGAGCTGGTTCTTTGAGAAAATCAACAAGATAGATAAACCCTTAGCCAGACTAACCAAAGGACACAGAGACAGCATACAAATTAACAAAATTAGAAATGAAAAGGGAGACATAACAACAGAAACTGAGGAAATTCAAAAGATCATCAGATCCTACTACAAAGGTCTATACTCAAAACAACTGGAGAATCTGGAGGAAATGGACGATTTCCTAGACAGATATCAAATACCAAAATTAAATCAGCATCAAGTAGACCAGCTAAATAGTCCCATAACCCCTAAAGAAATAGAAGGGGTTATAGAAAGCCTCCCAACCAAAAAAAGTACGGGACCAGATGGTTTTAGTGCAGAATTCTACCAGACCTTCAAAGAAGACTTAACACCAATACTCTCCAAACTATTCCACAAAATAGAGACAGAAGGGACACTGCCCAACTCATTCTTTGAAGCCACAATTACGCTAATACCTAAACCACAAAAAGATCCAACAAAGAAAGAGAACTTCAGGCCAATTTCTCTGATGAATATAGATGCAAAAATACTAAATAAAATTCTTGCTAACCGAATCCAAGAGCACATCAAAACGATCATTCACCATGATCAAGTAGGCTTCATCCCAGGGATGCAGGGATGGTTCAATATACGGAAATCCATCAATGTAATCCACTACATAAACAAACTGAAAGAAAAAAACCACATGGTCATCTCATTAGATGCTGAAAAAGCATTCGACAAAATTCAGCATCCTTTCATGCTAAAAGTCTTGGAAAGAGCAGGAATTCAAGGCCCATACCTAAACATAGTAAAAGCAATCTACAGCAAACCAGTAGCCAACATCAAAATAAATGGAGAGAAACTTGAAGCATTCCCACTAAAATCAGGGACTAGACAAGGCTGCCCTCTCTCTCCATATCTTTTCAATATAGTACTTGAAGTTCTAGCAAGAGCAATTAGACAACATAAGGAAGTCAAAGGGATACAAATTGGAAAGGAAGAAGTGAAACTATCATTATTTGCAGACGATATGATAGTTTACCTAAGCGACCCAAAAAACTCCACCAGAGAACTTCTACAGCTGATAAACAACTTCAGCAAAGTGGCAGGTTATAAAATTAACTCAAGCAAGTCAGTGGCCTTCTTGTACTCAAAGGACAAGCAGGCAGAGAAAGAAATTAGGGAAATAACACCCTTCACAATAGCCACAAACAACATAAAGTATCTTGGCGTAACTCTAACCAAACAAGTGAAAGATCTGTACAACAGGAACTTCAAGTCCTTGAAGAAAGAAATCGAAGAAGACCTCAGAAGATGGAAAAATATTTCTTGCTCCTGGATTGGCAGGATCAATATAGTAAAAATGGCCATCTTGCCAAAAGCAATATACAGATTCAATGCGATCCCCATCAAAATCCCAACTCAATTCTTCATAGATCTAGAAAGAGCAATTCTCAAATTCATCTGGAGCAACAAAAAACCCAGGATAGCTAAAACTATTCTCAACAATAAAAGGACTTCTGGGGGAATCAATATCCCTGACCTCAAGCAGTACTACAGAGCAATTGTGTTAAAAATTGCATGGTATTGGTATAGCAACAGGCAAGCAGATCAATGGAACAGGATTGAAGACCCAGAGGTTAACCCACAGACTTATGGTCACTTGATCTTTGATAAAGGAGCCACAACCATCCGGTGGAATAAAGATAGCCTTTTTAACAAATGGTGCTGGTTCAACTGGAAGTCAACATGCAGAAGAATGCGAATTGATCCAATCTTATCTCTTTGCACTAAGATCAACTCCAAGTGGATCAAGGACCTCCACATAAAACCAGACACACTGAAACTATTAGAAAAGAAACTTGGGAAGACCCTGGAGGACTTGGGCACAGGGGAAAAGTTCCTGAACAGAACACCAATAGCTTATGCTCTAAGATCAAGAATCGACAAATGGGACCTCATAAAATTACAAAGTTTCTGCAAAGCAAAGGACACTGTCCGAAGGACAAAACGGCAACCAACAAAGTGGGAAAAGATCTTCACCAACTCCACATCCGACAGAGGGCTAATATCCAATATATACAAAGAACTCAAGAAGTTAGACCGCAAAGAACCAAATAACCCTATCAAAAAATGGGGCACAGAGCTAAACAAAGAATTTTCACCAGAAGAAATTCGGATGGCCGAGAAACACCTTAAGAGATGTTCAACATCATTAGTCATCAGGGAAATGCAAATCAAAACAACCCTGAGATTCCACCTCACACCAGTCAGAATGGCTAAGATTAAAAACTCAAGAGACAACAAGTGCTGGCGAGGATGTGGAGAAAGAGGAACACTCCTCCACTGTTGGTGGGATTGCAAAATGGTAAAACCACTCTGGAAATCAGTTTGGCGGTTCCTCAGAAAATTGGGCATGGCACTTCCAGAGGACCCTGGCATACCACTCCTGGGCATATACCCAGAGGATTCCCCAGCATGCAATAAAGACACATGCTCCACTATGTTTATAGCAGCCTTGTTTATAATAGCCAGAAATTGGAAGGAGCCCAAATATCCCTCAAAGGAGGAATGGATACAGAAAATGTGGTATATTTATACAATGGAATACTACTCAGCAATTAAAAATAATGAATTCATGCAATTTGTAGGTAAATGGTTAGACCTGGAAAATATCATCCTGAGTGAGCTAACCCAATCACAAAAGAATGCACATGAAATGCAATCACTGATAAGTGGATATTAATGAGCCCAGAAGCACTAAATACTCAAGACACAAATAGCAAGTCAAATGATTCCCAAGAAGAAGAAAGGAGAGGACCCTGGGCATGTAAAGATTGCATCCAGTTTAGTAAAGAAACCGAGGGGGGAGGGGGAATGATTGGGGAATAGTTGGGGGGGAGAAGAACTATGGGAACTATGGTGGGTGGGAACTGGGAAAGGGGAAAGCCTTTGAAATGTAAACATAGAATATAGAAAATAAAAATAACTAAAAAAAAAAAAAAAAAAAAGAAGTCTTAATCTCATCCTGTCTAGACTGTTGTTTCCCTTGGATGGGGAGTCTGGAGGAGGTTGTCACCCAAGCCTTCAATGTCTCTCATTCTCAGTTATGAGTCTGCAGTCATCAATACCACTGCAAAAGAAGCTTCCTTGCCCATAGCAGCCAGCAATAGCAGAGATCATATACTTCCACATGATTTCTAATGGCAACAGTGACTGTGGACATCAGCATGGTTTCATAGATGGCAAGCTGGTCCTCAGGGACCAGACAGACCACAGGCATCAACAGATCTCCAGAGGAAGCTTGAATTCCTTGCAGCTTTTAATAGTCTTTCATTGTTCTATATAATTAGTGTTTTGATTATTTTGTGCCAAGAAGAATGTCTTTTCTGGTCCAGTCTATTTGATGGTCTGTACCTTCTTGTACCTTGATAGGCTTTAGGTTAGGAAAAATTTTCTTCTATGATTTTTTTGAAAATATTTTCTGGGCCATTGACTTTGGATTCTTCTCCTTCCTTTATTTCTGTTATTCATGGATTTGGACTTTTCACGGTGTCACAGATATCCTAGATGTTTTGTGTCAGGAATTTTTTTTCAATTCAACATTATCTTTGACTGATGTATCCATTTATTCTAACATATCTTCAAGGCCTGAGAGTCTGTCTTCCACCTCTTGTGTTCTTTTGGTAAATCTTGCCTCTGTACTTCCTGTTTACACTCCTAAAGATTTTATATCCAGATTTTACTCAGTGCTTCTGTTTCCATTATCAGATCTTGAGCAGTTTCATTTATTTCCCTCAACTATTGGTTTTTTCTTGGCTTTCTTTAAGGTATTTATTCATTTCCTCCCATTGTTTGTTTCTGATTTCCTGGCTTTCTTTAAGGAATTTATTCATTTCCCCTTTAAGGAATTTATTCATTTCCCCTTTAAGGAATTTATTCATTTCCCCTTTAAGGACTTATTCATCTTCGTATAGTTGGTTTTACGGTCTTTTTCTTGTGCTTCAGCTATGTTTGGATGTCTAGGGCCTGCTGTGGTAGGATAGCTGAGCTCTAGTGGAGGCATATTGCCAAGCTATTATTGATTGTGTTCTTATGCTTGTGTCTAGGCATCTGGGTATGGGATGATGACAGTTCTTGATGCTAATTTCTGGGTTTGTTATTAGGTTTGTTGTTTTGTTCCTTGGTTTTTATTTCGTCTCTGGATTTTTAGAGAATGTGATGGCTGTGTGTTGCCTGTTGTATTGGCCTCTTCAGCTGGTGTGTTCACAGAGAGTGCCTACTGTTTTTTGGATGTTGGTATACAGCAACAGGTAGAGGGATAGCATTTAGGAGGGGAGGATGGGTGGCATCCATGGGAGATGTGGGTAGAGGGGAAGACAAGCTGCAGCTGCTATTCTGCTGTAGCACTCAGGAGAGACCAAAGGATGGGGTCTGGGAGGAGAGAGAGAGAGAGAGAGAGAGAGAGAGAGAGAGAGAGGGAGGAAGAGGAGAAGGCCTGCGAACAGCCTGCCTCGTTTTCTAGCATGCCAGTCATCTCCATTTTTAAATCACTATGACATGGTCATCTCTCCTCTGAGAAAGTAATTAAAATGCTGCCAGTGAATCTGCTATTGACCAGAAAAAGTCTCACCTCTCATGACTGGTCATCTTTGCTTCCTCTTCTGGTTGCTGTATTTGTTTATGTAAAATCTATTCTCTGTAACACAGTATTGATTTTCAGTTCTGGTGATAATGCCTTCTAATATGAAAAATGAGCTGATGAAAAGACCAGAAAACATTGGTTCCCAAACTCAGACCCTGTTCACCAGTTCATTAACAAGTCAGCTAACTCCCTACAGCCTGCACATCATAAGTTCCCTATTATCACAACTATCTGTCTTCAACCAGATCTATGTCGGTTCTATTTTTATTTTAAAACTATTAACAACACTTTGGTTACTTCCTTCACTGTCTCAAATGGCCCTGTTGAAGAGCTGATAGAAAGCATTTTTTCTAAGTACTCTTCTAATAGAGATAATGTGCAAAACCCAAATTTATGCAGATTTATAATCCAACATGATGTATCAGGGTTATTGTGATCTTTATACCTGCTACATAGCATTATTTGTTGTATTTCACATCTCTGAATCTCAATTATTCTCTTCATAAAATAAGAGTAATGCTTTACTGAGTGAATAGCAAAAAAAAGTGTTTTTAATCTTTGAAATGGAATTTGGCACACGTACCAAGTTATTACTGGGATTTGGTGCAAGTTATTTCAATTGGACTAATACGAAAATAAACAGAAGAATCAATTTGACTCATAATTAGTGGCTTAGATTTATAGCTGATTCAAGCCCTGTGTACCTGGATGTTTTCTTGTCTTGAAACTGTCTGCCTTTTCCCCTTTCTCTAAGATCCAGAGACATTTTGTAGTTAGTGTCACTTAGCATTGTGTCTAAATGGATAAGGTTTAGATTCTTTCCTGCTTCCTCATCTGCTTGGTAGTATTTATAGAATTTGACCCGCCACAATGATGAGAATACCATCGGCTTATGATACTGAGGGTCAATAGACCCATCTAGAACATGGTTATGGGCTAGAAAGATGGCTCAGTGTTTTAAGTACGGGGACCTGTGTTCAAAATAGCAGCTCGCAAATATAAAGCTTGGAGCAGTTATGTATGCTGGCCAATTGTGTCTTCCTCTGTTTTGTCAGCTTTACATAAAAGCTGGGGTCATCTGGGAAGACAAAACCTCAGTTGAGAAAATAGCTCCATGAAGACTGATGGAGGCAAGTCTACGAGGCATTTTCTTGATTAATGATTAATGTGGGAGGGCTCAACACACTAGAGTAGTGCCAACCCTGAGCAGTGTGTAGAAAGCCAACTGAGCAAACTAGTAAGCAATGTTACTCCATAGCTTCTGTTTCAGCCCCTGCCTCCTGATTCTTCCCTTGAGTTCCTGCCTTAGCTTCTCTCAGTGTCGCTGGGACCTAGGCTGAAACAAATCCTTTCTCCTGAGTTGGTTTTGGTCATGTTTTATTATGATAACAGAAAGCAAACTAACACACCATGTATGTTCTTGTAAAGCCCCATGCTATGGAGGGTGAAGACAGAGGACCCTGGAATTTGCTTTTAGACAACCTCACTCCAGGTTCTCTAAGAAGCCCCTTCTCAAAGGAGTAATGCAGGAAGCAAGAAAGCAGACACCTGAGCTCCTCCTGTTACCTCGGTTTGCACATCTACACACTGCAGGCACGTGGGCACAGAATGATCTACAATAGCCATACTTTCAGTTTTGAAAGAGTGAGTGTATTCGGTATACATCAAACCAAAGTAAAAGAGTAATGAGAGAGAGGAGAAGGAAGGGGGAGAAAGAAAGAAAGGGTAAACAAAACATAATCAAATCAGGTGCTCAAAATATTTGCAGAAATAAGCTGGGACGTCCCTTTAAGGCAGCCAGCTAGAGTTCCCTAAAGAAAAAGTTCTGGGCAGAGCACACTGTCTCCTTGGGTAAGGTTTCTAAGTAAAAGAACCAGTGGCCACCAGTAGAGGTGACATCATCAAATTGGGCTCTCATTACATCAAGCACACACCAAGTGGGGAAATTACAGCAGTCTGCTAGAGTTTCCAGTTGAGTTTTCTCTTCATGACTGAACTCATTCCCTCTGCAGGAACTTTCATATTGTGGGGTAAACAGTAGTAACCTCTGTTGGAACAGCTCACTTTCCAGCTCTTCTGCTGTTCTATTCCTTTATCGCTACAAAGTTAGAGGGAGCAGTCCATGCTCAGACAAGGGGCTTGGAGAAAACTTGGAGACAAACATGCTAGGATTTGAAATGAGTTGGGTTTGGGGGTGGGAAACGCTGTATCCATGGCCACCTTCTTAATGAGCTCAAAACATACACAATGGCTTACCAATATAATAAACATCATAAATGCATGCACATAAATACACACACACACACACACACACACACACACACACACACGTGCACACAGGCACATAACAGGCAAATAACACACACAGCCAGGAAAGTTTCTTTTAGAGAATTTTTCAGTAGAGACCCTTGGGGAAGAACTTGAATCTGCCCCCCCCAACCCCCTCACATGCCTATCATTCAGAACTAGCTTGATGATTTACTGTGTGAAGTAAATTGTCTTGGTCAAAGAAAGGGATATAGTATAAGGAGAGGAGAGATTTTTAAGGTAGGAAAAAGAATTGGCCTTGAGGAAAAGTTTGTGTGCCATGTGCAAAGGAAACTCCATTTCTCAAACTCCAAAAGGCAGTCCAAATATTCAGAGATGAGCTCAACCTGGACTATTGGAAGATTTCTGGAGCTTAGATAAAAGCCAGCATTTCTCAAGAAACTATGATGCCAGCTCCCATTTACCAAATGAAGTCTTTTCTCTCACCTTTGACAAAAGGAACCTATGGCTCTCCAATTAACATATACCTGTGGTGCCTGCATATTAAGGTCCACACTGGACTCCAGGCTCCCTCAGTCCCTTCTCACAAGTACTTGCTATACATTTCAATGCAGTCACTAGTCTCCTGGCCCTCTGTTCTCTATTCCCATTGTTCTAGGTTTCTTCTCCTGCTCCTCTCACTAGGTCACAAAGGCATACCTTATTAACATGAAAGCAGGAGAGATGGAGACATCTCTGATCTCTTCTGATCTCTGTGATTCTTATTTCTTTTGTGTGTGTGTGTGTGTGTATGTGTGTGTGTGTGTGTGTAAAAGGGAACAAGAAAATGGTCTCAGAAATGAAAAATGAAAAGGATAATTGTTGGTGTCATTAATGAGGCAACATGGTGATGTGAGGCTCTCTCTCCTTAGCTCCTGTCAAGTTACATTCTGTATAAGCAACTTCGCTTTCTGATATAGCTAATGAGCCACTTTTTAATTGCTTTCTAAGCGCCAGCAATAACTGATTAGGTCAAAGGTTACCATCACTAGCCTGCTTTTCATGGGACCATTAAAATAGTAGTACCGTCTTTATTTACAAGTGACAAGTCCCTAACTCAAATTGGGTTTACATTTTCTACATTCAAACATGAACACACACACACACACACACACACACACACACACACACACACACAAAGCAAAAAAAAACAAAACAAAACAAAAAGCAACCAAAACAAGCAAACAAACAAACAAATAAACAACAAAAACCACATCAGTGTCTTATGAAACTAACAAGTCCAAGGAGACATGTTGACTTGGCTAAAACTTGACACAAGTGTCCAAACAACAAGGTCACTGGACACTGTCACTTTCCATCCTCCATGACAAAGTTGACCCTAACAACATCACACTTGCAGTGTGATATTGTATAAGTAAACCTGATAATCATAGACTACTATTCCTAAGATTTAACCCAAAAGTTTGGGGGTTTAACCAGAAACTTTTGCAATGGGGACACAGAATTGTATCTCAAGCTGATGGGTGAGCCCTTCCCTAACTGGAAGAGATGGCTTTACAAACCATACAGTGAAATGGGGGAAGAACTTCTCCTTGGAAAGCAACTGGGGGAAGAGGTTCTCTCTGGAAAGCCTATCTGCCATCCAGAGGAACGTGGTTAGTGTAGACAAGAGGAAACTTTCCCCTAGGGTGACCTGCCCTTCTCTGCAGTAGATGGCCCTTGCCTTCCTCTCACTAGACTCCAAAGCCTCAGCTCAGCTGGCCTCATACCCTCATCCCCTCAGGAAGCGTTTGTAATGATGTCCATGTTATTATACCAGTCATTTGGAATATTCTAAATGATGTCATCTAATGATGGTAATTCCTTCAGGAGGTGACTTTTAGTCCTTCAATCAATTAGCAGAGAAGATTGATGCTGATTTTAGTCCAGCGGTCCTAGCAGAAACCTTCCTCGGAGGGAATCACATTTTATATATTTGTATTTGCATTTCATGTATTTGCATCTTTTCCATATAAGCTGCACGAGGCTGTGGGCTCTTTATACATTCATATTTTTCTTATGCAAGTTATAAGCAAAAAAATATCTTTATTTCTTACCTCTTCATTTTTCACCACAGACCTGCCGCCAGGGACTAGATAAAAACTAAGATATAGACAGAGACTGCATTCAAAGCCCAGTGTTTCTACAATGTGCTTTATATTGTTTTGTCTTCATTTATGTTGTTTGTGAAATTACCCCTAGAGCATATGGTGATAGGAGACAAGGAATCTAGCTGGTTGCATCCAACCTGGGGAAAAAAAAAATTTGCTGTCTCCTTCTGTAGCAATCCAGAAAAGGAAAAGTTAATCCTTGTGTGGGATATTTGACCGAGTAAGTCAATGATTAAGAACCTTTCATTGTATAGTTTATAGACCTGGATAAAAATAATTCTAGACTAATAGTGGACTTGTACAAAAATGAAATAAAGTAAGAATCTAATGAACCAGTCTCTAGACTAGACTTCTCCAGCTCCAACACTGTGAATTTGGGGAATTTCCCTGTGTGTACAGCTGGATTTCCTTGACAACAGTATAGACACAATGATATAATGCCAATAGTTAGTTCACAGGAGTTCGCAAAAACTGTCTTTCCCACATCACAGGCTAGTGAAGGTGTCCCCAACCCTATTCCCATCCTCCATGTGGCCACAATGCCTCTTGTAGCTATTATCCTAAGTAAGAGCCCTTTGGAGACCTCCATGCCAGGTCCCTCCTGGGTTCCTTGCACATACCCTGGTCATCAGAAAAGCTAACTGCCCCCAGGGCTGCTGCTTACTCTCACTAACCCACAGAGACATCTTAGAAATGCAATTCCACTTATAGACTTCTCCTTGGGATGCTTGTCTCTATAGCATTTATGAACTTGAAACCCTAATGGGCACACCCCAAGAGTCCCAAGAATCCTTTTGTTGTCCCTCCATCTTTGTGGATAGAGGAGCACTCCCATCCACCATAGGGGAGGTGACTTCTCTCTACAGTGTGGTTAGAGAACATGTCATGACATTAGGGTCTGAGGAACATTTGATACATTCACTATTATTTTCTGTCTTCAGGGCTTCATCCTGAACAGAAGGAATAGGAGTCTAGCTTTGGGGTCTTCTTACACTAGCATCTATTCTCTCAGGGGGAGGGGGTGGGGGGAAGACCCAAGAGCTGGAAATTCAAAGACTGTTTCAGAGCTTAGATATATTATTTCCCCACAAAAGCAAGCCACTGGGTTCTCAAGGCTTTGATTCCCTCATCAGTGAACTGGAATTAACATCACTTGCTTTGCCCAAGGACCAATGGGACCCATACACTAGCTCCTTGTTAAATTTTTACATGTAATGATTAAGGGGGAAGCTCTTCTTGATGTAAGCCTTGTAATTTGTTGTCTGCTTGTAAGGTAGCATTTGCAAATGCCAGCTTGTATTTTGCGTTTTGTCCATAGATATAATTTTCTAGATAATCAAGCACTTGGAGTCACCTTGTATAACATAAAACATAATAGAGGGCTCTACTGGCCCAATGGTTTGTTGAAAGTTTTGTCATCTTAGTAATTGATCAGGTTACCAAACCTTATAGACAAACAATAAAAAGAATGTTCAGTTAACTTTGAGTTGAATTAACAATTTTTATCTAAATCTAATGTGCACATGGCAGAAAGTTTAGTCTGACAACTCTGTGAAAATGTGTCAGTAGACTGTGAACAGAAATCATCCAGCTGACTTCTTACTTTGTGTTTTCTGAACTTAAAACAATGCCTGATCCCTAGACAATGTTTAGCATAGAATTATGAGATATAAGTATTATTAGATTATTTCCTTGGAAAACATTGAAATGAAAAATTACTTCTATCCACCCCTTTGGGATTTGTCTGTTTATTTTGACCTGAAAGCAAAGACAATAGCAGTCATCTTCTCACTCAGTAGTGGGATGGGCATGTGATAGGTTACAGGAACCTACAGGTCCCTGAGCTGTTGAGTTTTCTGATGATGAACATAAAATCCACAAGGAGCTGAGATGCAGGAAGCTCAACAGCTCAGGGACCGTCCCTCTGTTCCTTCACAATGAACAGTAGAAAGTGAGGGGTTAGAGGTATCACTCATGTTCTCCTAGAAGGCATGAGACTATGGATTGGATCCTCAGAACTGTAAAAAACAAACAAACAAACAAACAAAAAATGGGGGGAAAGAAACATAAACAGACAAAGACAGAAAGAGAAAAAGAAAGAGAAATAGAAAGACTAGTAAGTAGTGTAGGCAATCAGTATCAGCTCAGGACTGCAAGACTGAGTACTCAGCACAAAAGAGATGTATTTGCCCCAGAGGAACAGAGGCCAGGAATAAGAAACAAAGATAGGAGATAGAGGAAGATAGGGGAGGGGAAAGAAACAAGGGGAAGAGAGAGGGGGTAAGGGAGAGGGGAAAGGGTACTCATGGGGGAGGGGGATGACAAAGAACTATCTCTAGACAGAGGGGAGACAGACATGACCAAATGGTGGTTTATAAAAGTAAAGGGAGAGGCAAGCCGCAACTTAGAATGAGGTGTTTGACTTTAATTGAGCATGTTGATTGGGTGAGCTGAAGGAGGCTTTTGATTGCTGGGCTTCAATACTTTGATAGCTGGACCTTGATAGTCAACCTCAGGAGAAAGAAGTAGCCAAATAAGAGAATGGACCTTCATTGCTAGCTTCAGGAATGCAATCTAATGGCTTTTAGCAAGGCAAAGAGAATTAGGGAGAAGGGCAAGGCCTGCCAGAGGCATGTACTTAGGTGAGCTAGTGTCCCTTCAAGTAGGTCTTTCAATATGTTAGTACAATCTACACCTGCAGCTGACTCTTATTGTTAAACAGATCCTGTGCCGCTGTTGCCATTCGCACCTGGAGGGGGCAGCACTTGGGTTTTTGCAAGCTGCCTTTCTACAGACAATGGACCTGCATCTCACTTTTGCTCTCAGATTTTGGGGCTATGACTTGAAGCTGTCATTGAGGTTCTCTATGGCAGCTCAGGGCAGAGGATTCCTGAAGCATCTGCTAAAGTCATGTGAGACCCAGACTAGCTCATCAGTAACAAGAAATGAAAGCTGTCTTACTGCTTCTGGTGAGGCCAGGATTCTCTGAGTTGCGGGCCCATTTCTCCTGACTTTACTCACATTTACCCATGCTGAGGAATTATGGAGTGGTTTTGGGTACTGTCTATGCCGGTGTGGTTGTGCATGTTGGCACAAACTGTCTGATTCAGTTTCTAGAACTTATTTAAATTTGTTCTCAAATGTCAAAACAGCTCATTGGCTTCCAGGAATGTGTTTATAATTCCTGGGAAAATTCCTGGGACATTTCAAATGTGGCTTGGTTACTATCTTTGAGGCCTTCCTGACTTCAGGCTTACAGATGCCTACTTGCATAGGTCTCCTTGAGTGGCTCAGTCTCCACCTTGTTTCTAAATGTTGGTGGTCTCGGGACTCAGCACTGGTTCCTCTTCTAATCCTGTCTATTTGCTAGCTCCTCTCCCCCAAGCATGGAGCTGCTAAGACATCTCAGCAGACAATTTGCATATTCCTCCATCCCATTGTTATCTTGCCAGCAACAGATTGTTTAATCCAACAGCCCCTGGTTGGTTCTCTCATAAATCTCCCACACTTAACACACAGACACACACCAAAACAAAGACAAAAACAGATCCCTAAGCCTGCTTATACTTGTACTGTACCAGCTCCTTCCTCGACCATATCAGCTTTTCTTCTATTATTCAGTAAAAGATACTGAAATCCAGAGCTTCGATAACTAAGGATTGGGGTTTTGCTATTAACATACATTCATCCATTCTCAAATGACTTGCATGAAATGATCTATAACCAAACCTTGTCACATTCCTCTCCAATACTGGAGTCTTCTTGTTTATCTCCACCCCATCACTTTAACCTCTAGAACTTATTTAAATTTGCTCTCAGACATTGAAACAGCTCATTGGCTTCCAAGAATGTGTTTATAATTCCTGGAATAATTCCTGTGGCATTTCAAATGTGGCTTGGTTACTATCTTTGAGCTTGCATGAACTCACTCCTCCATTTCTGTCTACTCAGGAATTTTTCAAACCACAAGTATGATCAGCAGAGTTCCTGCTTGGTATTACACATCAGATGTTATTGAGGAACTGTATTAATAAGGCCAATGAAATGCCACAATGTAATGCTAAGTATGGAAGCAACATGAGCTCTTATTTATTGCAGGGGGATCCTAATGGTAACGCACCTTTGGAAGACAGTTTTACCAAGCCCAATATGTCTTCTCCATATACACATCACTCATGTTCTGGGCTGTTCACCCTCAGAAGGTGAATATGTATATCCATACAAAAACCTTATGCACTTGTGTTTTTAGCAGGTTTTTTTTTTTTCATAATCGCTCAAACATAGGGAAAAAAATCAAGATGATATCCAGTATAGGGAGGAGTAAACAAGCGGTGGCGGATCCAAACATCAGAATATCAATCCATGGTGAAAAGGAAGGAGTTGTCAGGTTGTGAGACAGCGTCATGGGGCCACAGATTGTGTGGTTTCAACTACATGATAAAAACAAGCAAACAAACAAAAACAACTACTGCTTCAGAGTTGAGGCAGGGAAAAACCCATCAGCGAAGCACAGAGCTTCTCCACTTACTATAACAGTTAAGATTTGAACATGAACGGTGCCCCACAGACTCACGTATTGACTACTGGTCCCCAGTTGGTGGCCACTACTTGGGAGCATTCTAGAAACTTTACAGGTCAGGGTCTTCAAGGAAGTAGATATGCTTTTAAAAGTTATACCTATAAACCAATCCATTTCCCATTTCTGCTTCCTGTCCAGTATACAGTGAAGAACGACCTTGGCCATAGCCTCTCGCCACCATGATATTCCAATCAAGCAGAAACTATGAGCCTGAATGGATATTTATCACCATAAGTTGTTCTATTGGATATTTTGTCCCAGCAACACTGAAAAAGTAACCAGTACAGAAACTATTGGAAATAGCACTATAAGAGTAGCTTTATGTTGTTATATGCTTAGCAAAGGTATTCAGATTGTCTAGCAGTGAGAGAGGTGTAATGTTAATACAAATTATAAGCTTTAACTGATAATAATGTCTCATGTAACTGTATCAGTTGAAACATGCTTATTGTTGGGACTTGGTGGGGACAGGGCAAGCGAGATGTCAGAAATCCCTGTAGCCTCTGCCCAGTTTTGCTGGGAACCTAAAACTGCTCTAAAAACATAATTGATCTTAAAAAGTATTCTTGAAGGCAGTGTCAGCAGCCTGATTTTCTCTCCCTCCAGTAAACTCTCACTAGGAATCTTTCTCCACTCATGGATGGAAACCCTCCTAGATACTCTCCATGTCTGTTCCTGCCTCCTGACTCCAGGTTTCTGGATCCACTCAGAGATCCATCATCCTTGCTGGTTGAGAGTAAACTGATGCACACAGACTGGTCATTACTGTGATCCCTAAGTGAGAATATGCGTTTTTCTTTTCTGTGTATGGTAACTCTAATCTGTCTGTATGGACCATATAAATCCTTTTCATCAACATCAGAAGAAAGGATACCATGGTGTTGCAGTCATTGAATGTGCCAGGCACACTACACTCAACATTTTCTGGTTGTACCATGGACATCTTGCCCTCAGTCACACTTAGCCGTTTAGAAAGAATGGCCACTTCATGCTGGCCACTTTCACACTTTAACAGAAAAGCGATTTTGATTTCTCCTTTTTTTATTTTTTTATTTTTATTTTTTTGCATAGATTCTCACAATGTCTAACAGTTGATTAAAAGAAAAATTGTAGTGGAGATCAAATGATGTTTGACTGTGTGGCAAATGGTTTCCAAGGAAACAGCAAATTAGCACTTGTAGCTCTCAGCAGCATCCCCAGAAGGGCATCGGGACACCAGCTGCAGCACCATTTCTGCCCATTTCTGCTCTAAACAGAGATGCAGAGCCACTCAGAGGAAGCACCAAGAAGGAGGCCAGCCGATTCTGAGGAGAAGGCCAACTCTGTAAGAGAGGTGTCTTCTACATCCCTGCGTCCCTGTCATATATGCTCTCTCCTCTGTCTGGCTCCCTGCAGGTGAGCTTTAGTTCCTGCAATCAAGGCCACCACAGCATAGTTCTCAGTGGATCTCTGTGAAGCATGATTGGAAGTCTGCTGTCTAAATTAATTATACTTATACAGTTGTAAGTTTGGAAATTACTTCAGACCCCACCAAAGAGAAAGTATCTTAAAATCGCTTAGAATTTACTTATTTAGGTTCCAGGATGAACTCTCCTATAAAACATTTTTACAGTGGTTTCTGTGAGTTTTAAGAAGACTTCTGCTTTTTTATTTTTAGTTGCATGTTTGCACATCTGTACATGTGTATACAATGCCCATGAATGCCAGAAGGGGGCTTTGGATCCCACGTAGTTGGAGTCACAAACAATTGTGAGCCACCCAGTGTTGGTTATGAGAACCCAACTCTGGTCCTCTAGAAGAGCAGCTAGTGCTCTTTGCCACTAGGCCTTCTCTCCAGCCCCCAGGCTTCCGTGGTTTTAACTTCAATGATATCTTAGTAATTTACCTAGCTATTGGAGGAAAAGAAAAGACATGAAGTGAAAATTCTGTGTAAGAGCCCTGCACTTGGAGAAATAAAGGAATACAAAAGAAATCAAATTAAATGTTTGCTTTTCTACATATTGAATTGTCATTCTTATGAGACTGGCAAAACATTCCAAAGGAGTCTGAGCCAACTCTATTTCCAAAGAAAGAAGAATCTAAAGTATTAAATGGAACTCTTAGTTCTTTTGAATTGCATAATGAATAATTAATATTGAATTGTATAATACCTTAATTCATTGAAGACATTATTAAAGGAAGAGAATTAAAATTCTTACTTGTTAACAGCAGTGTCTTATATTAGTTGAAACATGATATTTCATAAGTCAATAGTGTGTTTAGCAAAGGAATATTTTAGAATTGCTTTTGTTGAAGCAGCTGTATAAATATTATACTTAAGAACAGTAGTCATTTTCTTATATTACTCATTGAACTCATCTAAGAATGAATATTTCTTTTATATTTTCATTAAGAATGACAATAATATAAGATAATCTAACCAAACAATTATGTAGAGCTTTATCTTTAAGCAAAAGACAGTAGTTGAATTGTTATTTAATTCATTTTTGTAGTGAGAGTGCATTAAGCATGGGTTCACCTGATATGCTATGTGTATAGAAGTGAACCACATCTTGTATACTTTAACCTTTTAGCAGATTCCAGGATTGAACTCAGGTTGCCAGTCCTGAAAGCCAGATGAGCTATCTTGCCAGCCTGAGCAGTTGAAATTGTTGAGATGAATACATTCCCAAAAGGACTAACTAACAAAGCTCATATGATTAGTCTAAGGACTGGCTGCCATAACTAGGTGGTATTTTAAGGCATCGTTATTTAATAACGATGTCTTAAATTTTAAAATCATCCATGATATGCACATGGAAGCGTGTGCCTTGGAGGAAACCCGCTGTTCCTGGTCTCATTTCCCTACTCTAAACACTATCCTAGATTCATTTTGAAATGACAAATCTAAACCCAGTCTGGACTGTATCCAAATGGCTATCCAACATATATTTGTTGGAGTTCTGTTTCCATACTAGAACAGGATACAGGACTTGAAATCTCCTACTGTCCTTTGCTGGAATGCTGGGAGAGAAATGCATCATTTCCCCACCTGTAGCTGTTATATACAAACCCATATGCTGCAGTGGCCTCTGGATGTGCTTGGGTTTGGTCCGCTGGTGTGTCACTAAGTCTAGGAAGAGAAGTAAAAACTCCTGAGAATTCTGGGTCATGTTGTCTATTCCCTTAGCCAGAAAACTTATAATTCAGTAGGAAAAAACTCATTAGTTTTCAAAAAGAAAGTGAAAGAAGAAAACTACACTCCTCCTTCAAAAACATGGCCCTAGAGCCACTCCTCCATTGCTGTTTTGAAATTTTTCCTATAATAAGCTTTATGCCAATCCAAATCTTTGCTGTTGTACTTTGATATTCTTGGCTAGGAGAATATTTGGTGTTACCATCATTCATGGTACTTCTGTTTCCTACTCTACAGGAATAGCGGTTTCAGATATTAAAAACCAGGCAGTCTCTAAAAGTCCCTTCAATGCTCGCTTCTTTGTAGAGTGTGCGCTGAGAACTGTGGACTGTCTTTCAGTGTATGTGAGAGTATTTACAGATTGGATATAATTTTACAGCTTGAGGACCTTCTAAAGCCTCCAAATATCCTAGAGGCTAGGATATCCAAATATCTTGATAAAGAGATCATATAAGAGTTCTTTGTATACTTAGCTAGTATGCCAATATATGGCTAGAGGTAGGTGTGTGTGTGTGTGTGTGTGTGTGTGTGTGTGTGTGTGTGTAGGACAGAGAACAACTCCAGCTGCCATTTCTGAGATGCCAACCATCTTGCCTTTCACTTGTCTGGAACTGACCAAATGGATAGACTGACTGTCCAGACACAGACTGTTTCCAACACTGAGATTATACAAGTGTGAGCTGCACACCAAGCTTTTGACATAGGTCCTGGGTCTCAAAATTAACTGACTGAGCTTTTAATCCAGCCATAGCGGGAGTTTTAAAGTCAAATATACAGGGCAATTTTTTTTCAATCCAAATTATAAGTAAGGTTGACCAAAGGTTAAATTTAATCATTATTCAAGGTTTGGAAGACATTGTTGTTGTTGGGGTAGGGATCTAGCAAACACAGGCAAGGAAAAACATGGATAAAATGCCAGAAAAGAGATGAGATGTAGAACAAATGAGATTTGAGATGCTCAGCCAATGGGGGAGAAAGTTAAGAGGCAAACCTGAGAAAATCCCCAGATAGGATGAAGGGATCCAACCCAGCCCGCCTCAGCTTTCCCTGAAGGCTGATCTGTCAGCTTTCCTGTGGTGTTTTCCCCTGTAGTGGCTAAGAATCTATTTTGGTATATTCTTCATAAAGAGTGTGTGTATCTCACACAGAATTCAAATATTCCCCACTCTGAGTGTAGCCCAAGGTGGGATAAGGGCTTTGATCACAATTTGCTATACCAGACTCATGACACATTGGCATCAAACTAACCATTCTACAAGTTCCACTTCCCCATTGTAATTCTGCAAAATTCTCCATCCCCACACTTAATGCAGCACACCGAATGAGCACTGTCGCACTGATGATGTAAGCACATAAAGAGAAATGCTATTAAAATCTGTGGAGCAGGCATGGAGTTGCAGTTTAATTAGATGGAAATTCTGAAGACAGGTGGTGGTGATCCTTCAATAGCAGTACAAAAGCATTTGATACCATGGCTTAAAAATGGTGAAATTTGTAAGCGTTATGCTATGTGTCCTACGAGATTTGGTATGAGGAAATGACAGTTATTCTGTGTTTCATATCTGGAAAATCAAGACAGAGATATCCACAGTTAGATGGAATGCTACTGTTTGTTGTTAAATGAGCCAGTAAACCCTAGAAACCCTGATTGCCCTTTTGTTTCTTTATTTTTATGTGTCCATATGTGCACATGTGTATGCAGGTAGTAATGTGCACATGCATGTGGAGGTTGGAGTGTCTTCTTCAATAGCTTTTCTGCTTTTTTTTAGACAGAGTCTTTTGCTGATCCCAGGACTGACTATGACTATATTAGCCAGTGAGTCCTCAGAATCTGTCTGCCTTCACAACACACCCAACACTGGAGTTACACACCCCACCTGAACCAGGGATTTTACATGGTTCTGGCTCATCATGACAAATGCCTTACTAACACCCTTGGCCCCAGAAATCCAATTACCAATATAACATTCTTTCCAGACAAGAAAACCTCAGATCCAAATTTATGTGCATAAATGATACTCACACCAGTTTTCAACCTTCCTAACACTGTGGCCCTCTGAAACATACATTTCCTCATGTCATAGTGACCCCCAACCGTAAAGTTATTTTCAGAGCTCCTTGATAACTGAAATTTTACTACTGTTATGAATCACCATGTAAATACCTGCATTTGCTGATGGTTTAGGTGACCCCAGTGAAAGGGTCATTCATCTCCAGAGGGGTCTCGACTCACAGTTTGAGAACCACTGTAAGGCTTCATGCTTTACCAGATGACTAGTTTCACAATGTGTATAATAGATTTTAAAAGCCACATCCTCTAATGAAAGCCTTTTTATGATTAGCTTTAACAAATTTAATATATTTCCCATTGAATTTTGTCAGGATAATACACCCTTTGAAGTGGTTAAAATAACATATTATATGTTATTTTTAAACTCACAACCTCTTCTTCCTGCTTTTTGGAAGATTTTTGTGTTTATTTTTGGCTCCAGGAAAGGTTCTATTGCACTAATGTTTCCTTAAAAGTGTTGTGCCCAGGGTCTGGGTGTGATTCTAAACATCCTTCCTTGGATGAAGCATGGGTCTCTCTCTCAGCTGCCATACTGTGGCTTGGGGAAGACATACTTTTAAGGAAGTGAAGGTGAAGAATTAGTTTGGATGTCCAAACAAAGATGGCAAGCTTTGCTGACCTGGAAACAATGCTAGCAGTTATGACGTCACGGGTCCTCATAAATTTGCACAAATTTTAGTCTGGGCTGTCCTAGAGAGTTTTCCATATCCCCTTCTTATTCAACAGATAAAACCATGTGAATCGAAACAGCGGGCACACTGGACGCAGTGAGCGGCTGGAATCAGGTGCTTGGCCAGAGTTATAGCTTAGCTTAGCTCTGCAGGAGATCCGGGCACAGAAAGCTCAGCTGCGGGTGCAGACTACCGGCCGGGACCAGCTCTCTGAGCGGACTAGCAGCGAGGGGCCACCAGGCCGCCTCGGGGCACAGCTCAGAACTCTAGCAGCTGGAGTCAGGGGCCTGGACTCAGAGCGAGCATAGTCCAGCACAGACAACACAGCCAGAAGGGAGCAGCAGAGCCGGGTACGAGCAGCTCAGCCAAGGCCACGCGGTGCTTTCAGCAGGGGCAGCCATCTTGCCCCAGACCCCCGCGCGCAAACAGCGGGCACACTGGACACAGTGAGCGGCTGGAATCAGGTGCGTGGCCAGAGTTATAGCTTAGCTTAGCTCTGCAGCAGATCCGGGCACAGAAAGATCAGCTGCGGGTGCAGACTATCCGCCGGGACCAGCTCTCTGATCAGACTAGCAGCGAGGGGCCACCGGGCCGCCTCAGGGCACAGCTCGGAACTCTAGCAGCTGGAGTCAGGGACCTGGACTCAGAGCAAGCATAGTCCAGCACAGACAAGCTGCCAGAAGGGATCTGTCTCCTGGGGACAGGCGTGCTGTGCTTTCAGCAGGGCGCCATCTACAATAAGACCAACTAACGCCAGAGATAAAGAGATGGCAAAAGGCAAACGTAGGAACGTTATTAACAGAAATCAAGGCAATATGGCACCATCTGAACCCAATTCGCCAACCACAGCAAGTCCAGGATACCCCAGCACACCAGAAAAACAAGAGTTAGATATAAAAGCACAGGTCATGATGCTCCTAGAGGAACACAAAAAAGACATAAACAAATCTCTTAAAGAAATGCAGGGGAACATCAATAGAGTAGAAGCTCTTACAATCCAAACACAAAAAACACTTAAAGAACTCCAGGAGAATATGGGCCATCAGACAGAAACCAATAAAGAGGAAGTGAGAAAATCAGTTAAAGAAATGCAGGAGAACTTGAAACAACAGGCAGAAGTCATGAAAGAGGGAGCACAAAAATATATTAAAGAATTACATGAAAACACAAACAAACAAATGATGGAACTGAGCAAAACCATCCAAGATCTGAACACAGAGGTAGAAACAACTAAGAAATCACAAAAGGAGGCAACCTTGGAGATAGAAAACCTTGGGAAGAAAACAGGGGTCGTAGATGCAAACATAAACAACAGAATACAAGAGATAGAAATAAGAATCTCCGATGCTGAAGATAACATAGTAACCATTGACTCCACAGTCAAAGAAAATGCAAAATCCAAAAGGCTTGTAACCCAAAACATCCAGGAAATCCAGGACACAATGAGAAGACCAAACCTAAGGATTATAGGGATAGATGAGAGTGAAGATCTACAACTTAAAGGGCCAGCAAATATCTTTAACAAAATTATGGAAGAAAACTTTCCTAACTTAAAGAGAGAGATGCCCATGAATGTACAAGAAGCCTACAGAACTCCAAACAGACTGGACCAGAACAGAAACACCTCCCGTCACATAATAATCAAAACCCCAAATGTACTAAACAAAGAAAGAATATTAAAGGCAGTAAGAGAAAAGGGCCAAGTAACATATAAAGGAAGACCTATCAGAATCACACCAGACTTCTCTCCAGAAACCATGAAAGCTAGAAGATCCTGGGCAGACCTCATGCAGACCCTAAGAGAAAACAAATGTCAGCCAAGACTACTATACCCAGCAAAACTCTCAATCAACATAGATGGAGAAATCAAAATATTCCATGACAGGACCAAATTTACACAATATCTTTCCACTAACCGAGCTCTACAAAGGATAATAGGAGGAAAACTCCAACACAAGGAAGGAAATGGCACCCAAGAAAAAGCAAGACAGTAAACTTCTTCCATCAAACTCAAAGGAAGATAACTACTCAAAAACAAAAATAACATCAAAAATGTCAGGAAGTAATAATCTCTATTCCTTAATATCTCTTAACATCAATGGACTCAACTCCCCAATAAAAAGACATAGACTAACAGACTGGATACGGAAACAGGACCCTACATTTTGCTGCTTACAGGAAACACACCTCAGAGTCAAAGACAAACACTACCTTAGAGTAAAAGGATGGAAGACAATTTTGCAAGCAAATGGTCACAGGAAGCAAGCTGGAGTAGCCATTTTAATATCAGATAAAATTGACTTTCAACCCAAAGTCATCAAAAGAGACACAGAAGGTCACTTCCTGCTAGTCAAAGGAAGAATCCACCAAGAGGAACTCACAATTCTAAACATCTACGCTCCAAATGTAAGGGCACCCTCATTTGTAAAAGAAACCTTACTAAAGCTCAAAGCACACATTGCACCTAACACAATGATTGTGGGGGACCTCAATACTCCACTCTCTACAGTGGACCGACCAGGAAAACAGAAACTAAACAGAGACACGGAGAAACTCATCGAAACTTTGGAGCAATTGGATTTAACAGATATATATAGAACATTTCACCCTAAAGCAAAAGACTATACCTTTTTCTCAGCCCCTCATGGTACCTTCTCCAAAATCGACCATATAATTGGACACAAGACAGATCTCAACAAATATAAAAAGATCGAACTAATCCCATGCCTCTTATCAGATCACCATGGAGTAAGAGTGTTCTTCAATAGCAACAAAAACAACAGAAAATCCCCATACGCTTGGAGGCTGAACAATATTCTACTCAATGATACCTTAGTCCAGGAAGAAATAAAGAAAGAAATCAAAGAATTCTTAGAACTTAATGAAAATGAAGACACAACATACCCAAATCTATGGGACACAATGAAAGCAGTGCTTAGAGGAAAACTCATAGCCCTGAGTGTCTCCAAAAAGAAACAGGAGAGAGCATATACTAGCAACTTAATGGCGCACTTGAAAGCTCTGGAACAAAAAGAAGCAATTTCACCCAGGAGGAGTAGAAGACAGGAAATCATCAAACTCAGGGCTGAAATCAATCAAGTTGAAACAAAGAGAACCATACAAAGAATCAACAAAACCAGGAGCTGGTTCTTTGAGAAGATCAACAAGATAGATAAACCCCTAGCCAGACTTACTAAAGGGCACAGAGACAGTATTCAAATTAACAAAATTAGAAATGAAAAGGGAGATATAACAACAGAAACTGAGGAAATTCAAAAAATCATCAGATCCTACTACAAAAACCTATACTCAACACAACTGGAGAATCTGGAGGAAATGGACAATTTCCTCGACAGTTACCAAATACCAAAATTAAACCAGGATCAAATAGATCGTCTAAACAGACCCATAACCCCCAAAGAAATAGAAGGGGTCATAGACAGTCTTCCAACCAAAAAGAGCACAGGACCAGACGGTTTTAGTGCAGAATTCTATCAGACCTTCAAAGAAGTCCTGATACCGATACTCTTCAAATTATTCCACAAAATAGAAACAGAAGGAACACTACCCAACTCATTCTATGAAGCCACAATTACCCTGATACCAAAACCACACAAAGATCCAACTAAGAAAGAGAACTACAGGCCAATTTCTATTATGAATATCGATGCAAAAATACTAAACAAAATACTTGCCAACCGAATCCAAGAACACATCAAAACGATCATTCACCATGATCAAGTTGGCTTCATCCCAGGGATGCAGGGATGGTTCAATATACGGAAATCCATCAACGTAATCCACTACATAAACAAACTCAAAGGAAAAACCACATGGTCATCTCATTGGATGCTGAAAAAGCATTTGACAAAATTCAGCATCCTTTCATGCTAAAGGTCCTAGAAAGAACAGGAATTCAAGGCCCATATCTAAACATAGTAAAAGCAATATACAGCAGACCAGTAGCCAACATCAAGGTAAACGGAGAAAAACTTGAAGCAATCCCTCTAAAATCAGGGACTAGACAAGGCTGTCCCCTCTCGCCATATCTCTTCAATATAGTACTTGAGGTACTAGCTAGAGCAATTCGACAACAGAGGGAAGTCAAAGGGATACAAATCGGAAAGGAAGAAGTCAAACTATCACTATTTGCAGATGATATGATAGTTTACTTAAGTGACCCAAAAACCTCCACCAGAGAACTCCTGCAACTGATAAACAACTTCAGCAAAGTGGCTGGCTATAAAATCAACTCAAGTAAATCAGTAGCCTTCCTATACACGAAGGATAAGCAGGCCGAGAAAGAAATTAGGGAAATGACACCCTTCACAATAGCCACAAATGATATAAAGTATCTTGGAGTGACGCTAACCAAACATGTGAAAGATTTATACGATAAAAACTTCAGGTCTCTGAAGAGGGAAATTGAAGAAGACATCAGAAAATGGGAAAATCTTCCATGCTCGTGGGTTGGCAGGACTAATATAGTCAAAATGGCAATCTTGCCCAAAGCAATATACAGATTCAATGCAATTCCCATCAAAATCCCAACTCAGTTCTTCATAGAGCTAGAAAGAGCAATTCTCAAATTCATCTGGAATAACAAAAAACCCAGGATAGCTAAAACTATCATCAACAGCAAAAGAACTTCTGGGGGAATCAATATCCCGGACCTCAAGCAATATTACAGAGCAGTGGTATTAAAAACTGCATGGTATTGGTTCAGTGACAGGGAAGCAGATCAATGGAATAGGATCGAAGACCCAGAATTGAACCCACACATCTATGGCCAATTGATCTTCGACAAAGGAGCTAAAAACATCCAGTGGAAAAAAGATAGCCTTTTCAACAGATGGTGCTGGCTCAACTGGAGGTCACCATGCAGAAGAATGAGAATTGATCCACTCTTATCTCCTTGCACTAAGCTCAACTCCAAGTGGATCAAAGACCTCCACATAAAACCAGACACACTAAAACTAATAGAAAAGAAACTGGGGAAGACCCTTGAGGACATTGGCTCAGGGGAAAAATTCCTGAACAGAACACCAATTGCTTATGCTCTAAGAGCAAGAATAGACAAATGGGACCTCATAAAACTACAAAGTTTCTGTAAGGCAAAAGACACTGTCAAAAGGATAAATCGGCAACCAACAAATTGGGAAAAAATCTTCACCAACCCCACATCCGACAGAGGGCTAATCTCCAATGTATACAAAGAACTCAAGAGGTTAGACCCCAGAAAACCAAATAACCCTATCCAAAAATGGGGTACAGAGCTAAACAGAGACTTTTCACCTGAAGAAATTCGGATGGCTGAGAAACACCTTAAAAAATGTTCAACATCACTAGTCATTAGGGAAATGCAAATTAAAACAACCCTGAGATTTCACCTCACACCAGTCAGAATGGCTAAGATTAAAAACTCAGAAGACATCAGGTGTTGGCGAGGATGTGGAGAAAGAGGAACACTCCTCCACTGCTGGTGGGAATGCAAGCTGGTATAACCACTCTGGAAATCAGTATGGCGGTTCCTCAGAAAACTGGGCGTGATACTTCCGGAGGACCCAGCCATACCACTCCTGGGAATATACCCAGAAGATTCACCAGCATGCAATAAGGATACATGCTCCACTATGTTCATAGCAGCCTTATATATAATAGCCAGAAGCTGGAAAGAACGCAGATGTCCCTCAACAGAGGAATGGATACAAAAAATGTGGTATATATACACAATGGAGTACTATTCAGCCATTAGAAACAATGAATTCATGAAATTCTTAGAGAAATGGATGGAGCTGGAGAATGTCATACTAAGTGAGGTGACCCAGTCTCAAAAGAATACCCATGGTATACAGTCACTGATAAGTGGATATTAGCCTAGAAGCTTGGAACACCAAAGACACAAATCACATATCAAGTGATGTCTCACAAGAAGAAAGGAGTGGACACTGGTGCTAGAATGGACCAAAACATCATTGTGGGAGAGTACAAGAACAGTAAAGTGGGAGGGGGTGGATGCGGGAGCACGGGGAGGGAAAAGGACATGTGGGACCTTTGGGGGTGGGGAACCAGAAAAAGGGAAATGAATTGTAAATATAGAATATATACAATAAAAAAAATCAAAAAAAAAAAAAAACCATGTGAATCAGGAAAGCTGAAGTGACTTCCTGTCTTCATATCCTCTTCTCACACTCTCTTACAGCCCCCTTTCAACCATGTGTTTGAAAGAGCAACTAAATCCCCATGGATGATAAAACAACTGATTTTTAAGGGGGTATTCTAGGCTAAAATCTCTCCTTCAAGGTTATTTCCTTATCAGAATACTCACATGCCATTTTTATCTACTGTGGCAGCTGGTTTCACCATTAAAATGGTTGAGTGATAAAGAATTATCACACACACCCCTACTTTTTAAAGACCATATGCTTCCAATTCTATTTCAACTTTTCTTATTTTTTAGTTATTTATATTATTTTTATTTGTTATATGTATATGTGTGTGCCTGTTTGTCTATATGTGCACCATATATATGCAAGTGCCCATGGAGGTCAGAAAAGGGTGTGTGATCCCTTAGAACTGGAATTAAAGGTGGGTGATGAGCCACACAGTTTGGGTGTGGGGAACTGAGTCCTGGTCCTCTGCAACAGTATCAATACATATCCACCGGGCCATTGTCTTAATTACTTCTCTTTTTTTGTGGCAAAACACCATGACCAAGGCAACTTATAAAATAAAGTATTTAATTTGCGGGCTTACAGTTCCAGAGACTTAGAGTCCTTAACCATCATGTTAGGAAGTATGGCACAGACAGGCAGGCAGGCATGGTACTGGAGTAGTGGATAAGAGCTTAGATCCAATCCACAAGCTGGAAGCACAGAGAGATAGAGCTGAGAACAGTGTGGACCTTTGAAACCTCAAAGCCCACTCCCAGTGCCACATCTTGTTCAATGAGGCCACACCTTCTAATCCTTCCCAAACAGTTCCACCAACTGTGGACCAAGCATTTAAACATATGAGCCTGTGGTGTCTTTTCTCATTCAAATTACCACAGCCATTTCTCCTGCCCTGACCTTTAGTTAAAATCTGTTTGTTTTGTTCCCCTTTCATTCTTTTTATTCCTTGAGAAATAACTTTACTCAACTATGCCAATTATGAGGTAAAATAAGTTTTTGTCATCACTCAGAAAAAAAGGTGATACTGATTGGGAGTGTGTATCAAAGTGGCAGCTTTAGGGTTTGATGGGCATGGATAGAAGAGAATTAAGGTGTGGGCTGTCAGCTGAGAACATCTGGAAAAGACCCAAGAGTTTCTCTGAGGACCCTCTCCTGTAATCACCAACAGCTTTCTCCTTAAATCAAACCTGTTTCTTCTCCACCAGTCACTTTGAAAATAATCACAAAACCATTTAATCCGATGGCCTCTTATCTCACTTAAAGACTGGTTTTACTTTACACAATTTTGTCTTACACATATGCAGTATGTCAGCACTGGGGGGTGGGGGTTGGTGCTAAACTATAGTAAACCCTCAATCAGCCCCTTGGTTTCTGTATGGAATTGCATTCACACTTAGAAAGCCTTATGTCTCAGGTGGGTGTGAACACACAGACTATGAATGCACAGAATTCTCAATTGATTCAAAAGGGGGAAAAAAGGAACAGTTTTTATGTCAGTGATTGCCGACGCCTTGATTTCTCAGTAGAACTTAATTAGTAAAAACTGATTAAAAGCCATCAGACCATGTGCTATGTCATTCTGCAAATAAAATAATTACCAGACATGCTGTATCAGTGAGTTTTTATGACAACACTCCCTCTGCCATTGAACAACCTAAATCAAGGAGAGGGAAGACAACCTGTTCTCCAATGAGAGGAGAAGATGGCATTCCACCCAGGTCATCTGACTCTTAGATCCAGGCTGATCAGTATGAACCAGTATAAAGAATTTATGATCTCAGTAGATAGGACTGCACATTCAAACTCTTAGAAGCTGCTAAGATAAGCAGTGTGCTAAACTTCAGGTGGAACAAAGTCCACAATGACTATTTTGTCCTAGGAAAGCATCTTCTTGGATGCTTACCCAAGCTTCTTAGGTTGAGAATGATCCTTAAAGAAACCAGAACTCCAGGGCAGGGATGTGCTAAAGTTTGTTGACTGTGAACCATACAATGCAGGAAAGAGAAAGAACAGTAGATGAAGTCCCATCTTCCAGATGGAATGATTGGCACATTCTTTTCCCACAGGTAAGAATTCTAGTCACTATTGGAGCCAAACATACAATAAATTATAGTATGACCCTACTAAAAATTTCCGAAAGGCTTTGAGAGCCAGACCTGTTACACATACCTGCTGATCAGACCTCTTTGCTTGTCCAGCCTCCATCCGAAAGGCGGAAATTCAGAGTCCTTGTGAAAAGAATGAGCACATGCATGCTCTCAGCTCTCCCAAGAGTTGAGAACAAAAGTGTCAAAGAATCACACTTCTGCAGCCCAGATTTTCTTTTCTTTTCTTTCATTCATTCTTTCTTTTTTTCTTTCTTTTTTTAACACAGGGCATCACTATGTAGCCCTAACCAGCCTGAAACTGTCTATGTAGACCAAGCTGCCCACAAATTCATAAAAATATACCTGTGTCTGCTTCTGAGTGCTACAATTAAAGGTGTGCACTGCCCCCCCACCCCCCGCTGTGTTCTGGACACTAGAGTCTAAACCTAGCTCCCAAATTGTGCGGATCTAATGGTGACTGTCTATGCAGCTTCACTAAGTGCTTACCTCTTAGAGAGAAAGAGATCGGAGGTGATGCTTGGTCACATCCAGAGGTTGTTCACCTTTCTACGAAGACCCCCAACTTCACAAGCATTTACTAAATATATGGTGAGCACCCAATACTCTTTCATGGATATATCAAGGATACCAACAAGGTACCAGGCATGGTAGCACAGGCCTGTAATCCCAGCACTTTGGAGATAGAAGCAGAAGGATCAAGAGTTCAAGGCCAGACTCTGCTACACAGTGAGCTTAAAGCCAATCTGAGCTAAAAGTGTCATTAATAATAATAATAGTAGTAGTAGTAGTAGTAATAGTAGTAATAATAATGATTATGATGATTATGATGATGACAGTAAAGATTTGTCTTGATCCTTAATTACAGCATTCTAATCTTGTTTATTTATTAGTCACTTAACAGTCCCTGAACATGTATAGTGGGATTTTTTTAAAGACTTTATATATGAAAGTAAATAGATATTATGTATAATATTATCTTTTTTTCCACCCCAAGAGAAAAGGTGTTATAGCAAGCCCACCAGAGATAACCATTCAAATACAATTCATAGCCAATTGAAACTCTTTATTCCAGCTGGCTAAGACTAAACTCAGGGTCCTAGGTGTAGACTCAAGTGTTCAGAACATAAGGTGTGTGAAGGCAGAAATGACACCCTGGCATCTCAATCACTGGCTTGTGGGGTGACCTTCATATAAACAAGCAGTTGGACAAAAGCTAAGATAAACAAATAGGTGGAGGGGTGGTTCCACAAACAGACAATTTAATAGAAGCTAAAATAAGTTATCTAGGACATGCTGACCTTGGGTCCATAGAATAGAGTTGGGTAAACTTCCATGGGATTCTCCATCAAGGAGATAAAATTCTGGTTAAACATGAAATGACCTCAGCAACAGAACACGATGGAGGAACCTTTGCCCTGTCTTGCCCTATCATATTCCCTGGTTCACTATGTAGACAAATCATTGACTCATCCTGTTCTAGGCAGGCATATTTGTTCATAGAGACCAGTAGATTAGTTGATCATGCATATGAGGGTGCAGAGTGCCACTGATAGCCCAACTGAAATAAGAATCCATGGTCTGACTAATGCCGACCCTGAGATAGTCAGCAAAGGGATTATGGCTCCAGACACAGATACCAACTCTCTGGTCTATGTCTCCTTACTTTCAGGTTTTCTCTCTCCCTCTCTCCTCCTTCTCCTCATCCTCTTCCTCCTCCTCTTCCTCTTCTCCTCCTTCTTCTCTTTCTTCTCTTCTTCTTGTTCTTCTTGTTCTTGTTATTGTTCTTCTTGTTCTTGTTCTTCTTCTCTCTCTCTCTCTCTCTCTCTCTCTCTCTCTCTCTCTCTCTCTCACACACACACACACACATACTCTTTTCCTTTCTATCAACTACTCTTTTCTCCCCCCACCACCTCTGCTCCATCCGTTTTTACTCACCATCCCTTGATGCTTCCTTCCTTTCCTTCTTTAAAGCAGTTGCCCATGTATGCACACCAGGGCACTGGCAGCCAGCTCCCCCCACCCCTGCCCCGGTTCATCCTCACCCTCCCTTCCTACTTCAGATCAGAGCAACAGTGTGGGAACCCCCAGGAAGCATGCTGAAAGGCAGATTTGGCCCAGGCATTGGCCCACTATCTCCCAGAAGTCTCATTTCCTGTTCATAGGAGATAAAAAGCTGATTTTCTTTTTTTTTACCCATAATATATTCTGTGCTTTTTATTATATGCATACCATATAGTTTATAACAAGCATAGTAAGATATTAAGAACAATGATGTTAATAAAATAGAAGTTACAACAGTGTACAATTAAAATACTGCCAATGTTCATGATTGTACTTTGTTGCAATATTAAGTTGAATATAGCTACTCTGATGCTATGACAGTTAATCTTATAACTTAGGTGGGAACTATAAGTGAGTAATGTATACAGACTGTGTAGATGGCACTCATCCCAGGTTGAATAGAGTGAAATAGTGTGAGGCTTCATTTTTCTGTGCAGAATTGCATGTAGTTTACAATACATGGATTATTTATTTCTGACACTTTCATTTACTATTTGGGGTTAACCACAGGTAACCAGAATTATAAATGTTAGCTAACCAAAGGTGAAGGTTTGGATTAGAGGGAACTACTTTAATGTACTTTTACATGAGTCTTCATAATAACCAGCAACATTATTATCTTAACAAAACTTACATACATTTTTCCCTGTCAAGAGACAAGGAAGAAACACATGTTACTAATGTATGAGAAATGACAGAAACTGTTGTCATATGGTATATTTTTATCAAAAGAAAATGAAAGTGAATAGTAGTTAGATCAACTCTTATTATGAAAAATACTTGATTTGAAATAGAAACTTCTTTGAAAAAGAAGTTTACCTTGATAACACAGTGCTAATACTACTGGTATGTCATTCAGTGATGGTGTTTATTGGGAGTTGTTCTTGAAGTATCAACAGACACAGTATTGACTGAAGAGAGATGAGATGGTGAAAGCCAATTCTACATTGTGCCAATGTCTAGTAGTGTTAAAAAACATCTATCATTGTGGGCACTGTGGATTTATATTTTCCAAAACCTACTTTTTTGTATAATGCATTAGTCTTTATGCTTCTTTCTTGCTGCACAAAAAGCTGATTTTCAGAGGCATCTGTCTCACAGAGCCTTTTCAGAAATCCAACAGATGATTCATCAGGTCCTTTGGAGACCTAAATTACCTTAAGTTACCTGGTAGGTCTCCCAGCTGTGCTTTTAGTCCTCCCAGTACTGTTTAGTTAAAAAAAAAAAAGCTTCCAACACCCTTTTACCTTAAAACGTTTTCCAACAGATAGATAAGAGCATGTAGTTCTTATCTTCCAAAATAGGAGAGGTTTGATTTGAGTCTACCAATTACACAGTTAGCCAAGTCACTGAGAAAAGGTGACAGACCAATATAGACCATGAACAGGGAAGAATTTGAACCTCTGCTTTTCCCTGAAGTAGGACTTCAGAATTCCTTTCCCCTTCCTCAGTGCAACCAGCTGCTTAGGCAGGCAGCAGGGCATGCAACTCCAGGAAATAGCTCCTTCTCCCTGTGGCAGGGCTGAGAGAAGAACTAGACACTTAGGGTTTCCATGGGTGATCTGACTGAACCTAAAAATTTCAGGTGCCCAACAAGGGGGCACAGGCCTTAAGCCAAGGGTTGGAGAGGGAGTATCATACCAGAGAAATTCATTGGTTATTATGAGAACTAGTGGCTACATCTGTGTAGTGGTGTGTAGGTGCCTAGTAGTGGGACACCATAGTGCATGGGCATCTGGCCTGTCTTGTGAGTCTGCCAGTACCCTGCCTCAGAGACGTATTGATCTCAGAATGGTACCCCTTCCATTTTAGATCTGTTTCTCCGACCAACAGAACTGACACACAGGGAGGCGGATACAGTGATGCAGAGACACATAGTAAAGACAAAAAGGGGTGGCCACCACATGTTCATATACCTGAACAGACCAGGGGAGTCTGATGATGTCTCATACAGATCCTAGACATAGTATCTACAGTCTTATCCAACCTCCCCTCTGTGTCCTAGCCAGATGGACCCTCATAGACCAAACTTACTCCGGAGGTATTCTGACCAGATAACTTTTGATTTATCTTTTCCTTTTTCTTTTGGGTAGTGGCATCAGTGATTAGTCAAAGAGAATTTTCTTGTGGCTGTGGAACATCACGGGTCATTTGTTCTTTATGAGCTCTCTCCAGGCAGCATACTCTTCTCTATTCCTGGAGATCCTGGGGCCTCTAAGTGTCTGGGTCCAGTCTCTTGGATTATAGTGGGACCTCTGATATGTTACAGGTAGCCCACCAGAGATGACCATTCAGACCCAGGTCATAGTCAATTGAAACTCTTTATTCCAGATGGCTAGGAATCAACTCGGGTATTCAGGGTCCTAGGTGTAGCTCCAAGTGTTCAGAGCACAGTGCTTTTGAAGGCAGAAACAACATCCTGGCATCTCAGGATGCTTAGGGGTGGCCTTCATGTAAGCAAGCAGTTTGGCAGAAGATACGATAAGCAATTAGAGGGGCGGGGGAGCAGTGCACACAGGCAATTTTATATAAGATAAAATAGCTAGGACATCCTGACCTTGGGCTCCTAGAATAGCGCTGGGTAATCTTCCATGGGATTCTCCATCAAGGAGATCTAATTCTGGTTAAACATGAAATGGCTTCAGCAAGTAAACAAGATGGAGAAACCTTTACACTGTATTGCCCTGATACAAAAGGAATTCAACCAATGTCCATGAAAAGCTAATAAAATAGCCAAGCTATAAAAGAGACTCAATTGGGGTGGGTGGGAGGTGACAAGTAGACCAGAAATCATAATGCAGAATAGTACAAATTGGTAATTATAATGAATGCAGAAGATCAAGAAATATTCAACTGATGACATTTCACTGAGTCATGGAGTCAAAGATGAACTTCCAGGAAGAGTCCCAAGGTGTGGAGGGGGAAGCAATGGTCCAGTAGACTGGAAAGAAGGCTGACAGAAAACCTGCTGGCAACAGCTAGAAAGCCCCAGCTCTTCTCTGTCCAAAGGACTCATGAATTCTAGCCCCTTCAGCCACCTGGGTCTGTGGTCTCTGTTTCTTCTGTGCAGAGATACCTCTAGCTTTTGCACCATAGTGACAAATGGCCCCTCCAAATAATCACTGGACATGGTGGGCTAACCTTTTGAAGGCTTACTAGGTAACACTCTCTTGAACCATCTGCTGACCAGTACCTGAAAAGGGCAGTCGCGTGTTGTTTGTCCTTTTTAGTCCTTTTCAGAAACATCATGACTGAAACTGTCCCACACATCTTGATTAACCCTTCACTAGACTTCAACCTCATTACTTCCAATTTCTCCAGCCTCTACCTCCATTCCTATTCCTCCCTCTCCCTCTCCCTCTCCCTCTCCCTCTCCCTCTCCCTCTCCCTCTCCCTCTCCCTCTCCCTCTCCCTCTCCCTCTCTCTCTCTCCCTCTCTCCCTCTCTGTCTCCCTTTCCCTCTCCCCTCCCCCTCCCTTTCCCTCTCCTCCTTCCCCTCCCCCTCCCCATCCCCCTCCCTTTCCCTCTCTATTAGAATTACTTTCAGAAGTCATCTGTGTTATTGACAGCCATAGCTAAGGGCTATTTCTTTCACCCTTCATCTCTGGGTCTTCTGACAGAGCAGATAGTCCCATTTTGTGAGTGTTTGATTTGCAGTCTTTCTACTTTAAAAGCAAGGCACAGATCAATAGAACGTGTACTTTGAATTCTGTATTTTGTTCTTTGCTGAGACAGGCGCACACTGTAGCAAACACTCTAGTGCAAGCCACAGTTCCTGGTCAGTATGTGACCACAGAAGCAAATAACCAATACTCAAGGACTAGGGCTGCTAAGCAAGAGCAGAGCAGTTCTGGGGTTCTCAGCAGTCTCTGGGGTTGTCAGAGTATCACCCTCAGAAACATTGGTGTGTGATGTGGTGGCCTTTGCCTCTCCTGAAATTCTTTTCCTGGACTCTCTCCTGACCTCCGTGAGTCTACTTCTGGCCTGCCTGCTCTTCCCATTTGTTTGCAGGCCTCAGTTTCTCTCATTCCTTCGGAAGGGGATTCTCCAGGATGCTCATTCCTCTGGACAACTCCATCCCACAGCTTCATGTGGTTTATGTCTGGTCCTGCTCCCCTTGCCCTTCATGCTAATGAGGACAACCATGTCTGAGCAGTCCACACTTCTTCCATCAAAATTGCCGGCTTCTGTAACGTGCCCTTTGCTTTTCTGTTGTCTATTGTACTCCTTCTACGTTTATGCATTTAACTCGCACTACATATAAATCTGTTATCCCCTAGCCACTCGGTTTCTGTCACACTCTTGGGTATCCATTTTATTTGTTCTGGCTTTGGAAAGATTTTTCTTGGGTCTCCTATCTAGATACCGCTCTGTTCTTCTCATTCACTCTCTCATCTTACATTCTTCATAATACACAGAATGTAGACTTTCTAGTTGGTGCATTTGTTTACCAGGGCTAGATCTATATGTCCATAAACCTGGATCTATAAACCTAGCAGATGAAACCATGTCCACTTTATCAATTTGGCCTGATGGGTACTTACAGCATTATTTTGGACGTGTGGCTGAGCTCATAAGTAGGCTCGCTATCTATTTCTTCCCTTCAAGAGGTTCCTCCACCCTGGGTTTGTCACACTAGGTGCTAATGCCGGGGACAGCATCATATACTACTTTGGTTCATATTCTAATCAACCAAACATCTGCAGTAAACACTGAACTGAGAGGAACTGAGAAGGTGGCTCTGTGGGATGAGGTTTCAGGAAAGGAGATGTGCCATGACGATTTTAAATCTGAAAACCCCAAATTGTTCTGATAGGCCAATCTCCACCTCATGGTGTGTTGTTGTCATTCACTCTTGATATCTGTGGCTTACTGTTGTTTCATTTGAATATCAGTTGATGCTGCAGATGCAAGAAACCATCAGGTTGTTTTCCTGCAGACTGACTTCTTTCTCAAGAAACCTTTGTCCTGTAGGGTCTTTTCTCATTTCTAAGATTCTGTAACTTCCACTAGTCTCTGGAACCAGGGTTCTGGTGATCCTATTTCTATTGAAACAAGGATTTTCATTACATTAACACTTTGCATGTTGAGTTATAATTTACCTACTTTGTAATGCTTCTTTACCTCGAAAGAGTGTGGACTAAGGCACAAATTTGTTCTTTGCTGCTTTTAGAGGCCAGAGCTTGGTTCAACACTGGGTGCACAAGAGAGCTGTATTAGTTACTTTTCTGCTGCTGTGAGAAAACATGCTGGCCAAAAACAATTTTAAAAAGAAGTTTATTTTGGGCTCCAGAGTGTGGTAGGCGTGGCATGCCTGAAGGAACAGGAAGCTGCCTATGTTGTAATCCATAAGCCATATATATGAATACATGGGCCCCAGTTAATGGAACTATTTGGGAAGGGTTGGGAGGTGTGGTCTTATTGGAGGAAATGTGTTACTAGGAGGATTTGAGGTTTCAAAAGTCCATGTCATTCCCTCTCTGTCTCTGTCTCTGTCTCTTTCTATGTATCTCTCTGTCTCCTCTGTCTCTATGTGTCTCTATCTCTTTCTGTGTATCTCTCTCTCTTTGTGTGTGTGTGTGTGTGTGTGTGTGTATACCCCCCCACACACACACACACAAAGAGACAGAGAGACTAAGGCACAAATTTGATCTTTGCTGTCAGAGCTTGTGCCTAATATCTTGAGGTTGTGTCTCAAGATATTAGCTCTCAGTTTCTGTTCCAGTGACATGACTCCCTGCTGTCATGCTCCCTACTATGATGATCATGGACTGTACTCTCGGAAACTGTAAGCACAGCTCAAGAAAACTGAATCACATGTAATTTCACTTGGTTATGATATCTTAACACAACAATAGAAAAATAAGATATGGACTGATAGTAGTTGCATACAGGAAGCAGAGAGTTATATAGATGTGGGGTCTGATTAATTTCAGTTTGGGTTTTTATTTATTTGCAAAGCTTTTATAAAAAAAGCTTATAAAATTATTTTCAAAATAAAAAAGGGAGACAGAGAGATAACAGGAAGTATGAGGAAACTATTAACCCTCAAAGTTCACCCCCAGTGACACACTTCCTCCAGGAAGGCCTCTTAAAGGTTTCACAACCTCCACAAACAGCATCCACTGGGGCCCAGGTATCCAAATGCAGTCTCACTCAAACCACTCCAACAGTAAAATGTCCATGGCTAAGTGAGCCAAACCATAGCAAGGGAAATAAGCCTGTTTGCTGTAGGTCTACAAGACAGAGTTGACCCACTTGCCATCCCAGATTGACTAATAGCTTAGATGGCTGTTCCTCTCTACAGCATGGGGACCAGAGTCGTGGACACTTGGTTATTCAAAACCAAGGCAGCAGGAGCCTAATGAGGAAGGTGGAAGAATCAGAATATGAAGAGGAGATAGCTTCAAGGAACTTGAAAGATAATATTTCATTCCAGGGCTGTGGTTGCAATCTTGTCTTCCAGACAGGGTGAACATCAGAAGAATTATCTTTTACTCTAGCAGAGAAATGTAAGCTTTCAAGAAGACAGCATGCATAATGACACTGTAAAAGGAAACCTTTATATTACACTCATTGTCGGTGACGGCACATTAGGCATCCTAACACTTGCTTAGCTGCTGTAATTTGCCTCACATGGCTGACCACAGTACTCCCCGGAGATAATTTACCCCTGTTTGCTTACCAAAAGAACAGAACAAATCCTGTAATATCTTTCCCCCTTGCCTTCAGCCGAAAAGTGATCTTCGTGGTAGAGATTTTGATGAAAGCTTTGCAATAGCCAGGGAAGCCAGGAGATGACAAAACCCCAACTCAGAGCCCTACATTCTAGGTAGAAAAATGTTAAAGGAGTTGAAAAACAGTCTATACTGTCTCCTCCTAAATCACAAAACTGTACTTGACTTCCATAAGTTTTTTGCACTGGGGATGAGAATTACCCTTCTAACAAAGCTTCCCTGACTTCCCTAGAACTATCTTTTCATGTGTCCATCTATGCACCCAACACTCACCCACACATCCACTCTTTCATCCACTTATATATAAGACTTCTGTGCTTGACTTGATTTCTACCTGTTGAAAACTTCATATGCTCTGTGGAATAATGGTTCCTATTTCTCCACATCTGTGTGCTGTTATCAATCCCTGTCTGTGCCTCTCATCTCTAACCAGCTCAACTGTGACCCTCTCTACCAACAGTGCTCTTTCCAAAATGACAGTAGCTGTTAGGCCACTAAAGACTGTGTGCCATCAATGGGAGGAGAGGCCATTGGTCCTGTGAAGGCTTGATTCCCCAGAATAAGGGAATGCAAGTCAGGAAGTTGGGGTGGGGAGGATGAGCATGGGAAGGAGGGTTGGGATAGGGGGTTTTCAGAGGTGTAATGAGGAAAGGGGATACCATTTGAAATGTAAATAAAGCAAATATTTAATTTAAATAGAAGACTGTCTGTGCAGTCACCTTCTCCTATTCTGTTCTATTGCTTTCTATACTCTGACACAATATACTTCCCTTCCCCTGACCCTTCCCGACCACTTTTTCATAGATTTGCTGCTGTCTTAGTTGGGGTTTCTGTTTCTGTGATAAACATCATGACCATAAGCAACCTAGAAGAAAAAGGCTTGTTTCATCTGACAGCTTCAGTCCATCATGAAAGAAGTCAGGGTAGGAACTCAAGACAAGAACCTTGAAGCAGGAACCGAAGCAGAGTCTTGGGGGGAGGACATGTTGCTGCTTATTGGTTTGCTCTACTGCTTGCTCAGCCTGCTTTCTTATACAACTCAGGACCACCTTCCTAGGGGTGGTACTGCGCACAGTGGGCTGGCAATCACTAATCAAAAAAATGCCTCATAGACTTGTCAATATCATGGAGGCATTTTCTCAATTCTAAGTCCCTCTTCATAAAGGACACTAGTTTGTGTCACACCTACTAAACTACTAAAACTAGTGGACACGGCCACCATTTTACCTTGTTGCTCCTGGGGGTTCTTAGCCTTGCTCATCTGCATTCATAAGTTAACATTTCCTCCTGAGAGGCCTTCATCTACCTACCTATTAATTTACTAGAAATGTCATAGCAAAATGAAAATTCAGTACATTAACCAGCCAAGATATAGTGCCTCACTGTTCTAAAGGCTGAAAGTCTTGACCTGGAAGTAAAGCTATTAGCAGAGTTACTTGGCTCAAAGCCTCTTACTCAGTGTCTTAGTTAGTGTTACCATTGCTGTGAAGAGACACCATGACCAAGACAACTCACATTAAGGCAAACATTTAACTGGGGCTGGCTTCCAGTTTCAGAGGATCAGTCCATTATCATCATGGCAGGAAACATGGCAGCATCCAGGCAGGCCTGGCACTGGAGGAACTAAGAGTTCTACATCTTGTTCTGAAGGCAAACAGGAGAGGACTGTCTCCCCCCTGGCTAGGAGGAGGGTCTCCAAGCCCACCCCCACAGTGGCATACTTCCTCCAACAAGGCCACACTTCCTAATAAGCCAAGCATATTCAAACCACCACACTTAACCTCTGATGGTTTCTTAGACATTTGGGCATCTTTTGGCTTATGGAAGCATCAGCCACATCTTTTCCTTCTTCTTCAAATGGTAACTTATTCCTCCCTCCAAGTATGGTAATATTTCTTTTTAATAAAGGCATCAGTTGTATGAAATGAGGTTCCACCCTATATCCTCATTTTAATTTGGTTATCTCTTATTGTCTTGGAAGAAAGTCACATTCTCAAGTACCAGGGGTTAGGATTTCTACATGTTCCTAGAAAAAAAAAAGAAAGTATTATTCAACTCCTGGCTGTTCCCATACCTACTGTCATATGTTTAAATGCTATGACTCTCAACTTGGTGTCTTCTCCCAAGGTGTGTCTCATAAACTCTAATGTTTGTTGTCCTCCAGCCCTCCAGTCATCTGCCTATGGTTGAGTCTCATATATTTATTTCTCTAAGGTCACATTCAGTATCCTTCCTCAGAGCAGGTCCTTCTAGCTCTGTGACTGGTGTTTTGTCTATTCAACTATCTTATACAGGAACTAATTGTGGTATGTGTGTGTGTGTGTGTGTGTGTGTGTGCGCGCGCGCGCGCGCGTGCGCGCGCACGCGCGCGCGCATACAAGCATATGGGGGCACACCCATGTGAGTGCAGGTTCTATAGGCACAGCACAGGCGTGTAAGTCAGAATGCAACCTCAGGTGTCAATCTCCACATGCCTTCCAGATTTATCTGAAATAGGATTTCTGATTGGCCTAGTACTTCACCAAGTAAGCTGGGATAGCTTCTTCAGGAGCTTCCAGGGGCCTGACATTCTCCACGTCCACTCTTCTCTTTAAGGTTATAGACACACTCCATCATACCAGCTTTCCATGTGGCTTCCAGAGAACCAAACACAGACCCTCCACTGTGCAAAGCAAGTACTCTCCCACTAAGCTATATTCTTTCTTTGCTCAGGGAATGGACCTGTCTGTCCACAATGAAGATGTGTTTCCCCACATCAATTAACAACGTAACCAAAATAATCCCCCACTGCCATTTGAATGGACTTGGCACAGAAATGGAATGGTCAGATTTGGGTTCCCAGAAGACTCATGAGACTCAGCAACATGAGAAATAGACAGAGACGGAGTAATTTAGAAGGGAGTGACTTGTGATGACATATCTGAAGTGGACACTGGATCCAGAGAGTTGGTTTGAGATCTATTTGGGTGGGAAAATGGGGTTTCACTATGTGGGGGAAGATTCTTTTTTTTATTTAAATTTTTATTTTCTATATTCTATGTTTACATTCCAAAGGCTTTCCCCTTTCCCAGTTCCCACACACACACCATACATCCCATAATTCCTCTCCCCCCAATTATTCCCCAAACATCCCCCCCCCACAATTTCTCTGTTCTGGGTCTACAAAACTGGATCCAATCTTTTCAGGCCCAGGGTCCTCTCCTTTCTTCTTCTTGGGAATCATTTGACTTACTAATTGTGCCTTGTGTATTTAGGGCTTCTGGGCTCATTAATATCTACTTATCAGTGATTGCATTTCATGTGTATTCTTTTGTGATTGGGTTAACTCACTCAGGATATTTTCCAGATCTAACCATTTACCTACAAATTGCATGAATTCATTATTTTTAATTGCTGAGTAGTATTCCATTGTATAAATATACCACATTTTCTGTATCCATTCCTCCTTTGAGGGATATTTGGGCTCCTTCCAATTTCTGGCTATTATAAACAAGGCTGCTATAAACATAGTGGAGCATGTGTCTTTATTGTATGCAGGGGAATCCTCTGAGTATATGCCCAGGAGCGGTATGCCAGGGTCCTCTGGAAGTGACATGCCCAATTTTCTGAGGAACCGCCAAACTGATTTCCAGAGCGGTTTTACCATTTTGCAATCCCACCAACAGTGGAGGAGTGTTCCTCTTTCTCCACATCCTCGCCAGCACTTGTTGTCTCTTGAGTTTTTAATCTTAGCCATTCTGACTGGTATGAGGTGGAATCTCAGGGTTGTTTTGATTTGCATTTCCCTGATGACTAATGATGTTGAACATCTTTTAAGGTGTTTCTCCACCATCCGAATTTCTTCTGGTGAAAATTCTTTGTTTAGCTCTGTACCCCATTTTTGATAGGGTTATTTGGTTCTTTGGGGTCTAACTTCTTGAGTTCTTTGTATATATTGGATATTAGCCTTCTGTCGGATGTGGGGTTGGTGAAGATCTTTTCCCACTTTGTTGGTTGCTGTTTTGTCCTTCTGACAGTGTCCTTTGCCTGGCAGAAACTTTGTAATTTTATGAGGTCCCATTTGTCAATTCTTGATCTTAGTGCATAAGCTATTGGTGTTCTGTTCAGGAACTTTCCCCTGTGCCCATGTCTTCCTCTGACCACGGATATAATGTGATCAACTGTTTCAAGCCCCTAATGACTTGATTTCCCCAGCATGAACTGGAACCTGCAACCAAGAGCTGAAAGAACCTATTTTACTTACATCATTTATGTCATTGTATTTTATCATAGCAACAGGAACTAAAACTAAAAGTTTCTATGTGTGTCAGACAGGGAATTGTCAAGTGAGTTTGGGTTCAAGGGTTATTTCTGCCTACCCACCTGGTATGTGTAGGTTCCCGTAATGGTTATGATTATGGCCTAATGTTGGTTGTTTGCTTTTCTGGTTATCCTCCATGGCAGAACTGCAAGACAGTTCTATTTCTATCATGTCTTAATCCGCAGAAGCAGTTTGGTCTGCCAGCTGCAGTGTGGCCTTCCTCCTCAAGTGATTGACATGTTTGTAAACATTAGCTCTTCCCCTAGCAGGTGTGTCTGTCCTTTTTATCCCCTGCTCATGAAAAAGGCATAAATATTTTGTGAACAGACACCCAGACTTCTGGCTTAAAATCCCAGTTCCTAAAGGAGAAGGAGTTGTAGACCATTAGCATTGGCAAACGGCTGCGCCATGAATCGGCTCCCAGAGACTAGCTTTTCCACCCACTTGGCATTTAGCTCACTTTACAAAAATTGCTTCTGTAATTGGCTTTTCCCCTCCTGGACCATAACAAAACGAGGGCAATCACCATGCCTTCTCGTTCTTCCCTGCTTTTAGCAGAGAGCTAAGGCACAGATAGACTCACATTAAGCAACAATCAACATTGATGACCAGGTCATCATCACAGAAACAGGCCAAGAATCAGTTTCTCTTGAAACTGAGGTTTAGACTAACAGTGAACGATGAGGCTGCTTTATTAATACCTGTCAAATGTGTCAATCAAGAAATTCAACAGGGCTATTTGAAAAAGAATTCATTCTAGAAAAAAAATCCTCCAGGGGGATTTTTTTTAAAAAATGTTTACTGATTTCTTTTTGAGCTTCACGTCATGTCCCTAGTCCGACTCATCTCCCCATCCCCTCATATCCACCCTTCGCCCTTGCAAACCCTCCCCTAATAATAAAACAAATGAACAACAAAAAAGAAAAAACAAAGCATAGAAAAGATCCCGTCGTGTAAGCTGTAGCGTGTCACAGTGTGTCCCACAGTACACCCCTCTCTCCGTTCATCTTCACTTGTAATTTTCATTGTAATGAGTCATTGGTCTGGTACAGGATCTCTGGCGTCTGTGACCCCGTCAATATTGGATCCTCATGGGGATACTCCCAGTCATTCTGTTGCTGCCCTGTGTCATGGAGATCCTGCAGCTTTGGATCAGAAGGACTAGCCCTTTCAGGCTTCCCAACCATTCATAGATGATAGAGATTTGGGGGTGAGCCATCTCAGAGACCTAGATCTGGGCCTGGGTGATAGCAGGGCTGACCAGCCCAGCAGCCTTCCCTTATCCCCACCTCCAGAGTGAGTTTCCCAGCACTGCTCTGGCTGGGTCACCCAGTGTGGCCATCAGCAGGAGGCAGGTTCAGCTCCCCTGCTCTCATGTCCTCGGGGCTGGCTAGCCTCCACCCACACCTCCAGAGCCAGCTTCACTGTGCTGCCCAGTCAAGGCATGACGCCTACTCTACCACATGCTGCGGCTCCTGGGGGGAGGGGAAGGCTGGACCAGCTTTCTTATTCTCACACCATCGGGGCTGTCTCACCTGTGACTTTGCCATCAGGTACAGCACCACGGTGTTGCCTAGGCAAGGTGCAGAGCCCACTCTCCTGAATGCTACAGCCTTCAAGGCACAGAGCTACCTCATCCTCTCTCATGACCCCAGGGCTAGCTCTCCTGACTCTGGCAGGTGCAGGGGGAATTAGTAAGTGGAGGTTTCCTAGAACCAATATCTAAGTGTTTCCCCAGATTGGTAGGCAATGGTGACATTGCATGAGGGTGGTAGTAAGGCATATAAGAATTGCAGGTCCCTTAATATATAGTCCTATGTATGTGAGCAACCTTATTTAGGAAGAAAATCAAGACTTCAGCAGAGGGGAATCAAAGGCCCAGTCACAATTGAAGAAAGTCAGTGTGTCACCTAAGCCAGTGTGTCACCTAATGGACAGCAAGCAGGTGATTATCAAAAGCAAACCTAGCTTGTGAGACTCCAGACCTTACCTGTGTTGGCAACTCTTTGAGCTTCCTTTCTATCCAAACCTGTCTCTTTTTACCAATGACTAGGATCTAAGACCCAGGTAGAAAAGGATCTCGTCATTTTTCCAACAAGATCATCAGCTTCTCATGTTTAGAAGTGGCTTAATAAAACTGATTTACTGAGGTGGAAACTATACTACAGAAGATGTGCTTTTTGACAACATGTTAATGTTTGCCTTAGGTGTTAGAGATTCACTGTCCCCATCTGTAAAATGGAGATAGTAAAATCCATCCTGCAGAATTCTTGATTGGCCTAGAGATCATGTATGAGAAGCCTCTTGGTACATAGTAGGTGTTAATTATGTGCTAGTCCTTTATTTTTGTCATAAAATCAGTTTTCAGTGCTAAGTCTTTGGTAATAAAGTCAACTGTAGATACACAGAATACTTAATATTCTAGGAAGAATAAATGAGCAGAGCTTTAGGGATGATGTGTGTATAGGACTATTCTATTGATTTTCCTTTCACATACAGATTTTAAGAAAATAGAATATAATTAAAACATTAGTTAACAATTTAAAAAGTATCTTTTTAATGTGTAAGTATACAAATCTTTTAAATGCATATTTTGAAAACCTAGTTTTTCAGTCACTTAACATTTGGAATAAGACAATAACAGGTCTTTAAAAAACAACAAAGTTCTTAAATGGGGCTGGAGAGATGGCTCAAAGGTTAAGATGGCTGTTTTTCCAGAGGACCCTTGTCCAATTCCAAATACACACATGGTACCTCACAACTGTTTGTAACTCCATTTCCAGGCGTCCAGCATCCACACACAGACATACATGTAAGCAAAACACCAGTGCACATAAAAATAAAATAAAAAGGAGTCATCAAAAAAGTTTTTAATTTTTAATTATAAAATATATAAGACCTACAAAAATTACAGATATAAATAGCAGATGTTTTATCAAGTTATTGATTTATATAAATGAATAATCAATAAATATAGTATGTTGAAAACATAATAATAAAATGAATAAAAATCACCAGCTATAAGAAATGAAGAGCATGTGACAAGCATAAAGGCTAGTGCTGGGGATGAAATGTTTTGGTTTCTTACAGAACACCGTACTGGAAATGTGATTTATAGGTAAAGCACTGGCTTGCTGTGAACAAGATCCTAATTTGAGTGCCAGTAACACAAACATAATTAGTAAACAGAGAAAGAAGGAAAGAAAGAAGGAAAGAAAGAAAGAAAGAAAGGAAGGAAGGAAGGAAGGAAGGAAGGAAGGAAGGAAGATAAAAATGGAAAGTTGTAGTATTACCTATGCATGGACCACCTACTGAGATAACTCTTTTCAATAATCTTAATACTATGTATTTACCTAAGAGCAAGGGAACCCTTAGGCAAACACCAGGAAAATTTTATAAATGTCAACCAATACTGATGACAATAATCCTACTACAGTAGAATATTTTTTGTCTATGAAATTCAACACAAATTCAACACTTTTTAAGATTTAGGTTTTTTTTAAAAAAAGAAAAAGATTTATTTATTTATTATATGTAAGTACACTGTAGCTGTCTTCATACACTCCAGAAGAGAGCATCAGATCTTGTTGTGAGCCACCATGTGGTTACTGGGATTTGAACTCAAGACCTTCGGAAGAGCAGTTGGTGCTCTTAACAGCTGAGCCATCTCTCCAGCACCTTAAGATTTAGTTTCAATTATGTGTATATGTGTGCTGGTGTCTTCGAGGTCAGAAGAGAGCATTGAGTTTCCTGGAGCTGTAGTTACAGGCAGTTGTGAGCTGCCCAACCTAGGTGCTGGGAACCAAACTTGCTTCTTCTCCAAAGGCACTTTGCATTTTTAAGCAACTCATTAGCACACAAATGAGCTTTAATAAAATATAGCTTTCTACCTAGCCTTTTACTTAATTGTTATATGTTGCTGTAAGAAAGGCTTCAGATAATTATGACTGCCAAAAAATACAAGAAAAAAGTGTGGAATTCTATTTCTGTTTTCAGTGTTTCTTTGTTGACTCTAACATCATCATAAAAAATATCACAGCTCTTCCATCCATCAAAATTATTTGAAAAATCTCAAAGTTGGTTTCAGTTAACACATTATTTGAAACAGTTTGTTAGAAGAATCATCCACGAAAGAATCTAATGTTCTGGGTAGATAATGAACACGCAAGAGGATGTGAGGGGATGTGAGGGAAAGAGATTGATACTCTCTAGCCCCAGATCTGCACATGATCATTAGCTAATGGTCTAGAGAAAGCTAAGACGAGGTTGACAGATCAACTCAGAGGGTATTTTGTGAGGTCATAGGCTTCACTGACTTTTGTGCCCATAGGAGATAAAGGCAGGTGGTAGCGCCCTTGGTTTAAGCGATAACTGCAGATTTGGTCTGTTATCTTCAAAGTCACCTTTGCTCACACAGAAACTGCACTCACACCGTGCCTCTCACTTTCCCTAGTGATTCTTTACCACCTTGGCTTTTCCATTCACCTACAAACCCCACCCCTTCCTTTAAACATGGTCAGCAATTCCCTCACTTGGTCAGTTGCTGAGATTCTTTCTTTACTTTTGGCTTTGAACTCTTTAGAGTAGATCCTTATGGAGCCCTTTACCTAGCACTCCTCGGTCTTTTCTGGGTGCTTTTTTACAATATTTCCACTGCTAGCCATGGAGCCTGATGAGAAGTCAGTATAATACACACAGCTTCTTCAAGATTTTTTTTTTAAACTCTGAGCAGCTACGTTTCTCTCTTAAGCCTAAAGCTGTAAAAAAGAAAACCTGGAAGCCTGCCATTTCTGCACACATGACAAGCCTCAGCTAAATGAGAGGAAATGAAGTCGGATACCACGAGGAAAGCTATCACTATGAAGAGCTGGTACCGTAGCTGTTCCAGATGTTCCTGAGTCAGGGACATCTCAGTTATTCTGTCCCTTGATTGCTAAAGTCCTGAAAACTCCCCCCTTTCCTAACCTAATTTAGAATAGAATCTAATGCATGAAGCCAATGTTCTAAAAGTATCTGCTCATTGTTAGTCACCATCACCTGTACTTACTGAGTACTTCCTGTGAGCCACGGAATACAAACAGAAGAGGAAACAGAAGGGTGGAGATTCACACGGCCACCTTGGGCTCAGTATCTACACTTGGATATCGCTCATCTAGGCTCCTGCCATTGCTTCCTGGATCTAGACAGCCTGAGTGTTTAACTAGTACATGCTGTTTTAGTTCCAGTTGGGCAGAACTTCATTAGCAAGAAACAGGTAAAGGCAGAAAACCAGGATGCCCATGTTCTTTTGTGCTCTTATCTCAAACTCTTAGAGATGATCATTTACTATCAGGCCCTTTGGTACTCAATTCATGTATCCCTGTGGTCAGTTTCTTCTCACTAGGTAGCCCACTCCTCAGCTTAAGACGGTCTGGTAGAGTGTTGTTCATTCTCCAGGGCCACTTTTGCTATAACCGTACAGCCTCCCTGTTCCAGGGTTCTCTCCCCTTCTAACCCACAGTTCACATAAAGCTGCCGTTAATTGATTATATGTCTAACATTAGTACTGAGTTGAGAGCTCCATGCAGGCATGGATAATGTATCCTCAGTTGTCTGACTTTGCCCCTGACACAAACCTACTTAATAATACGTACTTAACTGTCTTGTGAGCCCCCATTGAATTCGGGAGCATGCAGAGTCCCATCACTAAAGAAAAAATATTCTCTTGCCTGGATAGATACTTAAAAAATGGTCCATGATGACCCCACTGATATGGCTCATGTCTTAAAGAGAGAGTAGAGAAATAACCTGACCCTTCTCTGAGAGACTCGCTACCTAGCACTCTTAACATAGCTTATTATCAGAGCCTATTAGAGTGAATATTATACATGCATTTGCAAACCCTGCTTTCACCCAGGCACTTAGTGGCTTAGAAAGTAGATGTGATTTATTTATGATGTTTTGTTGTGTCTCAAGTGGTATTCTAAATATTGAATTTTTGTCATGGTTGGTTTTATATTAAATGATTGGTATAAGAGGGGGGTAGGACAAGACAGTATCTTTATTTCAAACATTGGCGATGACTGCTTCATGGCTCAAGCTCCTAGTGTGCCCCTAGACCTGGTCATAAAGCTTATGGTTCACTTTTTTTTTAGAATTAATGACTAAAATGTCTGTAGGAGATGGACTGCCATCAGGTCTCTTCCACAAGGCAGGTCCTGGGAGACAGATGGTGATTGGCTATGCAGCGTAAGGAATGGAGACACAGATGCCGTGATCTAATGTTTCCAAGGAAAACAAGAAAGAAAGAGAAATCATTTGTGTGGGTTACAAACCTATTGCTTGCAGGCCAGGGGGGAGGGACAGCTGAGTTTTGGAGCCTATGTTAACATGCTTTGAGTTTGATACCTTGTACCACAAACTAACAAAATCACTAATTATTATATGTTGCCAAATTGAAGCAATCATGGCCTCAACTCCATCTTATCTTGCAGCCCAGTTTATTCCTAGATTCCCTCCTTCCCACTAAAAATGCTGGGGAGGCACCAAAGGAAATCTAATATTAACCTAAAGGATGAGGAGGAGGCACACCTTGTGGAACCACCTAGTATAAAAGATGATTTTGAAAGACCCTCAAAGTATCTGTGAATCAACCCTTTTGGAAAAGCTTCAGTCATTAAGAGCATGTGAATCTCTATCTTTTGTCACCAAATTTACACCGTTCAGTTAGAAACATCTCTGCACTATGTTCATTGAACATTTTAGATGTGAAAACAAGACCCTGAGAATTCTTATCACATGGCATTGCTTTAAGTAGAGATATCAGTGTGTGATCCTTCTGTGGACTCTTGAGTATCTCTACATTTTAAATTCATTATTAAAGAATACACTTTAGTCAGGCCAACTTGGGACACACTGTAATAGGTGATGCAGCTAAGTGAATCTTTAGATATCTCTATTCATTATTCAGAATTAAAAAAGAAAAATAGAAGGGAAAGAACACAAGATGAAATCGGTGGAAATGACTGAATAACAAAGCAAGCCCTGAGTTAAGGCTGCACTTACACTCTTCTGGTTAATCCTTGCTAGCTCTTGAGAGCTGGGGGATGCAAGCTTCCCTTTTCCCTGGCACAGCTACCTCTCAGCTGCAAGACTGATAATTTCCATAGTTGTCAACCTAATGGACACCATGATAAATCCAAAGCCAAGTTATACAAAGATGCCATTGATAGTTCGAGATTTTAGTTTTCATTAGATATTTTCTGCCATCTTAGAAGAAACACATCAAGACATAGCTACCATAGCACAAAAACAAAGATGCTCTGCTTCCCTCTGGTGATAAGAAAACTCATGCCTTACCATGAAGAGCAAACACAAAGGTCCAAAGAGTGACAAGAGCTGTACATCCATCTTGGTACACACATTTCTACATTGATTCTGGTATTCTGTATCTAGTCACCTTGGCAGATCCTTATTACAAGGAACACGTGCTGTTTAAAGCGATGCTGTGCCCAGGACATCTTACCCAATATTTTAAAACCATATAAACTGTAGGGCACATATATACAGGTATGACTAGGGTTCCATACACATACATATATATTCTTAATGTGTGTATACATTATTTTCAAGCTCTGACAAGTGAGGACTCAGAGTCATAGGAAGCCAGTAACAGTGAACTCATTCACAATGAAACACTGGTTTCTTAACACCATTCTTCAAGGAAATAGGGACCCTTTCTAAGAGAGGGACAGAAAAGTAAAAGGCAACCCAGAAAGAGAATCTTGTGGCACTAAAGGATTTTTTTTTAATTTTTATTTTCTATATTCTATGTTTACATTCCAAAGGCTTTCCCCTTTCCCAGTTCCCACCCACCATACTTCCCATAGTTCCTCTCCCCCCCAACTATTCCCCAATCATTCCCCCTCCTCCCTCGGTTTCTTTACTAAACTGGATGCAATCTTTACAGGCCCAGGGTCCTCTCCTTTCTTCTTCTTGGGAATCATTTGACTTGCTATTTGTGTCTTGAGTATTTAGGGCTTCTGGGCTCATTAATATCCACTTATCAGTGATGGCATTTCATGTGCATTCTTTTGTGATTGGGTTAATTCACTCAGGATGATATTTTCCAGGTCTAACCATTTACCTACAAATTGCATGAATTCATTATTTTTAATTGCTGAGTAGTATTCCATTGTATAAATATATCACATTTTCTGTATCCATTCCTCCTTTGAGGGATATTTGGGCTCCTTCCAATTTCTGGCTATTATAAACAAGGCTGCTATAAACATAGTGGAGCATGTGTCTTTATTGTATGCAGGGGAATCTTCTGGGTATACGCCCAGGAGTGGTATGCCAAGGTCCTCTGGAAGTGACATGCCCAATTTTCTGAGGAACCGCCAAACTGATTTCCAGAGCGGTTTTACCATTTTGCAATCCCACCAACAGTGGAGGAGTGTTCCTCTTTCTCCACATCCTCGCCAGCACTTGTTGTCTCTTGAGTTTTTAATCTTAGCCATTCTGACTGGTATGAGGTGGAATCTCAGGTTTGTTTTGATTTGCATTTCCCTGATGACTAATGATGTTGAATATCTTTTAAGGTGTTTCTCCACCATCCGAATTTCTTCTGGTGAAAATTCTTTGTTTAGCTCTGTGCCCCATTTTTTGATAGGGTTATTTGGTTCTTTGGGGTCTAACTTCTTGAGTTCTTTGTATATATTGGATATTAGCCCTCTGTCGGATGTGGGGTTGGTGAAGATCTTTTCCCACTTTGTTGGTTGCCGTTTTGTCCTTCTGACAGTGTACTTTGCTTTGCAGAAACTTTGTAATTTTATGAGGTCCCATTTGTCGATTCTTGATCTTAGTGCATAAGCTATTGGTGTTCTGTTCAGGAACTTTTCCCCTGTGCCCAAGTCCTCCAGGGTCTTCCCAAATTTCTTTTCTAATAGTTTCAGTGTGTCTGATTTTATGTGGAGGTCCTTGATCCACTTGGAGTTGATCTTAGTGCAAAGAGATAAGAGTGGGTCAACTCGCATTCTTCTGCATGTTGACCTCCAGTTGAACCAGCACCATTTGTTGAAAAGGCTATCTTTATTCCACCGGATGGTTGTGGCTCCTTTATCAAAGATCAAGTGACCATAAGTCTGTGGGTTAATTTCTGGGTCTTCAATCCTGTTCCATTGATCTGCTTGCCTGTTGCTATACCAATACCATGCAGTTTTTAACACAGTTGCTCTGTAGTACTGCTTGAGGTCAGGGATATTGATTCCCCCAGAAGTCCTTTTATTGTTGAGAATAGTTTTAGCTATCCTGGGTTTTTTGTTGCTCCAGATGAATTTGAGAATTGCTCTTTCTAGATCTATGAAGAATTGAGTTGGGATTTTGATGAGGGATCGCATTGAATCTGTATATTGCTTTTGGCAAGATGGCCATTTTTACTATATTGATCCTGCCAATCCAGGAGCAAGAAATATTTTTCCATCTTCTGAGGTCTTCTTCGATTTCTTTCTTCAAGGACTTGAAGTTCCTGTCGTACAGATCTTTCGCTTGTTTGGTTAGAGTTACGCCAAGATACTTTATGTTGTTTGTGGCTATTGTGAAGGGTGTTATTTCCCTAATTTCTTTCTCTGCCTGCTTGTCCTTTGAGTACAAGAAGACCACTGACTTGCTTGAGTTAATTTTATAACCTGCCACTTTGCTGAAGTTGTTTATCAGCTGTAGAAGTTCTCTGGCGGAGTTTTTTGGGTCGCTTAGGTAAACTATCATATCGTCTGCAAATAATGATAGTTTCACTTCTTCCTTTCCAATTTGTATCCCTTTGACTTCCTTATGTTGTCTAATTGCTCTCACTAGAACTTCAAGTACTATATTGAAAAGATATGGAGAGGGCAGCCTTGTCTAGTCCCTGATTTTAGTGGGAATGCTTCAAGTTTCTCTCCATTTATTTTGATGTTGGCTACTGGTTTGCTGTAGATTGCTTTTACTATGTTTAGGTATGGGCCTTGAATTCCTGCTCTTTCCAAGACTTTTAGCATGAAAGGATGCTGAATTTTGTCGAATGCTTTTTCAGCATCTAATGAGATGACCATGTGGTTTTTTTCTTTCAGTTTGTTTATGTAGTGGATTACATTGATGGATTTCTGTATATTGAACCATCCCTGCATCCCTGGGATGAAGCCTACTTGATCATGGTGGATGATCCTTTTGATGTGCTCTTGGACTCGGTTAGCAAGAATTTTATTTAGTATTTTTGCATCTATATTCATAAGAGAAATTGGCCTGTAGTTCTCTTTCTTTGTTGGATCTTTTTGTGGTTTAGGTATTAGCGTAATTGTGGCTTTGAAGAATGAGTTGGGCAGTGTCCCTTCTGTCTCTATTTTGTGGAATAGTTTGAAAAGTATTGGTGTTAAGTCTTCTTTGAAGGTCTGGTAGAATTCTGCACTAAAACCATCTGGTCCCGTACTTTTTTTGGTTGGGAGGCTTTCTATAACCCCTTCTATTTCTTTAGGGGTTATGGGACTATTTAGCTGGTCTACTTGATGCTGATTTAATTTTGGTATTTGATATCTGTCTAGGAAATCGTCCATTTCCTCCAGATTCTCCAGTTGTTTTGAGTATAGACTTTTGTAGTAGGATCTGATGATCTTTTGAATTTCCTGTTTCTGTTGTTATGTCTCCCTTTTCATTTCTAATTTTGTTAATTTGTATACTGTCTCTGTGTCCTTTGGTTAGTCTGGCTAAGGGTTTATCTATCTTGTTGATTTTCTCAAAGAACCAGCGCCTAGTCTTGTTGATTCTTTGTATGATTCTCTTTGTTTCTACTTGATTGATTTCAGCCCTGAGTTTGATGATTTCCTGTCTTCTACTCCTCCTGGGTGAATTACTTTTTTTTCTTCCAGGGCTTTTAGGTGTGCCCTTAAGTTGCTAGTGTATGCTCTCTCCAGTTTCTTTTTGGATGCACTTAGGGCTATGAGTTTTCCTCTTAGCACTGCTTTCATTGTGTCCCATAGATTTGGGTAGGTTGTACCTTCATTTTCATTGAATTCTAAAAAGTCTTTGATTTCTTTTTTTATTTCTTCCTTAACCAAGGTGTCATTGAGTAGAGTATTGTTCAGTTTCCATGTGTATGTGGGCTTTCTGTTGTTTTTGTTGTTATTGAAGACCACTCTTACTCCATGGTGGTCTGATAGGAAGCATGGGATTAGCTCGATCTTCTTGTATTTGTTGACATCTGTCTTGTGACCAATTATATGATCAATTTTGGAGAAGGTACCATGCGGTGCTGAGAAAAAGATATATTCTTTACCTTTAGGATGAAATGTCTATATATATCCGTTAAATCCAATTGGTCCAAAGTTTCAATTAGTTTCACTGTGTCCCTGTTTAGTTTCTGCTTTCCTGATCGGTCCATTGAGGAGAGTGGAGTGTTGAGGTCCCCCACAATTATTGTGTTAGGTGTAATGTGTGCTTTTAGCTTTAGTAAGGTTTCTTTTACGAAGGAGGGTGCCCTTGTATTTGGAGCATAAATGTTCAGAATTGAGAGCTCTTCTTGGTGGATTTTCCCTTTGGCCAGCAAGAAGTGACCTTCTGAGTCTCTTTTGATGACCTTAGGTTGGAAGTCTATTTTATCTGATATTAGAATGGCTACCCCAGCTTGTTTCCTGAGACCATTTGCTTGTAAAATTGTCTTCCATCCTTTTACTCTAAGGCAGTGTTTGTCTTTAACACTGAGATGTGTTTCCTGTATGCAGCAAAATGTAGGGTCCTGTTTCCGTATCCATTCTGTTAATCTATGTCTTTTTATTGGGGAATTGAGTCCATTGATGTTAAGAGATATTAAGGAATGGTAATTATTTCCTCCAGACATTTTTGAAATTATTTTTATTTATTTATTTTTATTTATTTATTTATTTATTTTTTATATTTGAGAGGTTATCTTCTTTGGGGTTTGATGAGAGGAGGTTTCTATCTTGCTTCTTCCAGGGTGTAGTTTCCTTCCTTGTGTTGGTGTTTTCCCACTATTATCCTTTGTAGGGCTGGGTTTGTGAAAAGATAACATGCAAATTTGGTTTTATCATGGAATACCTTGGTGTCTCCATCTATGGTGATTGAGAGTTTTGCTGGGTAAAGAAGTTTTGGCTGAAGTTTGTGTTCTCTTAGAGTTTGCATGATATCTGCCCAGGATCTTCTAGCTTTCATGGTCTCAGGTGAGAAGTCTGCTGTTATTCTGATAGGTCTTCCTTTATATGTTACTTGGCCTTTTTCTCTTGCTGCCTTTAGTATTCTTTCTTTGTTTATTACATTTAGAGTTTTGATTATTATGTGACGGGATGTATTTCTGTTTTGGTCCAGTCTGTTTGGGGTTCTATAGGCTTCTTGTATATTCATGGGCATCTCTCTCCTTAGGTTGGGGAAGTTTTCTTCCATAATTTTATAGAAGATATTAGCTGGCCCTTTAACTTGTAAATCTTCACTCTCGTCTATACCTATAATCCTTAGGTTTGGTCTTCTCATAGTGTCTTGGATTTCCTGGATGTTTTGGGTTACCACCTTTTTGCATTTAGTATTTTCTTTGATTGTTGAATCAATGGTTCCTATGGTATCTTTGGCTTCTGAGATTCTGTCTTCTATCTCTTGTATTCTATTGTTGATACTTGCATCTATGGCCCCTGATTTCTTCCCAAGGTTTTCTATCTCCAATGTTGTCTCCCTCTGTGATTTCTTAGTTGTTTCTACTTCTGTTTTTAGTATCTGGATGGATGTGCTCAGATCTTTCGCTTGCTTGATTGTGTTTTCATGTATTTCTTTAATAGATTTTTGTGCTTCCTCTTTCATAGCTTCTACTTGTTGGCCCACGTTCTTCTGTAGTTCTTTAAGTGACTTTTGTCTTTCTTCCTTATTGTCTTCTTTTTGATCCATCTTCTCCTGAATTTCTTGGAGTGATTTTTGTATTTGCCTCGTAAAGGCTTCTAACTTTTGATCCATTTTGTCCTCTATTTCTTTACGAGATTTTTCTATGTGTTCAGCTACCAGCATCCTGACCAGTGATTTTATATCCAAGTCTTGTTTTTCTGGTGTTTTGGCGTATCCAGGGCTTCCTGTTGTTGGAGAACTGGGTTCAGATGCTGTCATGTTGCCTTGATTTTTGTTAGTAACGTTCCTTCATTTTCCTTTTGCCATCTGGTTATTTCTGGTGTTAGTTGGCCTTGTTGTCAGTGGCTGGTGTTTGAATCTCCCGTGAGGCTGGGCTCACCTGTTGTTTCTCTACTAGTGAATATGTATGACTGCTGCTTTAAGGGATCATAAGCTGGCTGCCACCCATGTGATTGTAGCCCCTGATGGAGTCTGTCTACCTGGGCTTCTCCAGCTGTGTCCTGGTTGCAATATGGAGGCCTGCCGCTATCGCTGGTCCAGGGGCCCACGAGCTGGTTGCAGACCGCAGCCTCGGTGCACGGCCAGAGGGCGCAGGGAAGTCCCAAAGAGCCTAGGCGGAACTTGGCCTGCTTGGCTCTGAGAGCCTAGCAGATCCCCCCGTGAGGGTAGCCCTGGAAGGGGTGTCTACCTGGGGCTTTCCAGCTGTGTCCTGGTTGCAATATGGAGGCCCGCCGCTATCGCTGGTCCAGGGGCTGGCGAGCTGGTTGCAGACCACAGCCTCGGTGCATGGCCAGAGAAGGTTTTTTTTAATAGCTTAATAATAAACAGTGTAATGAGAGCATGTCAGTGAGACTTGGAAGCCTATCTTGAGTGGTTTGGGCCGAAATAAACAATGTACATTTGATTATGACTCAAAGTATGAAACAAATATATATATCAGTCCATATCACTATGAATTGTTGAATAAGTAAATAGGAGAAGGAAAAGAGGAAAATTATTTGTAAAAGACTTTCAAAGAGTCGAGGTAGAACATTCTAGAAAGTGGCTTAAACCCTCTGCCCTTCATTCCTTAGTGTGACAGGATTTATTCCCTATCTGTAAAACCAAGGACAAGAAGGGAGATCAAGAAGCCTGATGAATTGAGGGTGGAGAGATGTCTCAGCAGTTGAGAGCATTGGTTGTTTTTCCCAGAGGACCTGGGTTTAATTCTCAGTATCCACACAGTAACTCACAGCCATATTTCCTCAGGTCCCATGGGTTCCAATACCTTCTTCCTACCTCTGCGGGCACTAGGCATGTATGTGGTTCACAAGCATGTATGCATTCATCTAAAGTACACAGACACATTAAATAAAGTTTTAAAAGAAATGTTTTCCGTTTTAAAACCAAAAAGAAACATAATAAAACCTACCTCAGTCGTGTGCCCATGGTCAGCATTATCACGGATGTCATACTGGCAGCACACATTAATTTCCTACTGGTAGCATCCATACATGTCATATTGGTAGCATATATATCCCAAAAGGTACTCCATCCCTCCATTGTATCACAAACCCACATCCCCAACATTATCATGTGAAAAACAGGACAAATCTCACTTGAGGAAAAATCGACAAAACTATCATCGTTCCTCAAAACTTTAAAAAGTATTTAAAACCAGGGGAAATGAGATACCATGGCAGACCACAGGAGGCTAAAGGGATGCAGTCACTGGATGTAAGACGGCATCCTAGATGGGGGGCTAGAATAGGACCATTAGTGATAAAATTGAGTGGTGTTCAAATGAAGACCGGTGTCTGGTCACTAGTAATGCACTGATATCTGTCTCATGATGTTGCTAATGGTACCATTTAAGCCCATTGAGAATCAAGGGTTCGGATGCAGTTATTGTTGGGATGGGCTCCTTTGAGCTCCTACACAACTGTGCTGACCACCGGCCCATGAAGCCCATCCTGTGCTGGGGATACAAAGAATACTAATCAGAAAAGGAGTGGGCTGCTGTGGGGCTGAGTATTTGTCCACTCCATTAGATAAAGACTACCAATGAAATTGGACGTTAGCTGTGAAACTGGTAGAAAAACATGAAGTGAGCTTTGATAGGAAATGCTGTTGGCACCCTTGCCACTTAAGGAAGGAAAGGAATGAAAGCCGATGTAGCACAATGTTTTCCTTTCCTTATATAAACTGTTTGGCTGGGTCAACAGTTTCAATGCAAAATGCAAGTTTCTGCCCAACATTGTCTTCTAATATTCAACATTAGTTAACAAATCTATCAAAAAGGCTCTCAGAGACTAGGAGCCTGCCTATGTGCATTTTCTTCATGGGGGTGTTTTTACGGCTTAGAAATGAGTTCTTTGAGACTGACTTGGTCATGTACTTGACTGCCAAGAAATGTGAAGTCACTTCTGATTTTGCTGTTCAGAAATTCTCAAAGTACTGTGCACTCTGTCTCTCCAGGTACCTCCAGATCTTCAGTTACTCGATGCAAACCAGGACCCAACTGCCCCAGTTCCCACAGCAACATCAGCAGGCAACTGTCCCCTCTGTCGGTCACGGAAGATTCTTCTGCTCCTATTCTTGAACTTCAGAGCCGAGGATCCTCTGGAGTTTGTGGTCGAAGAGTCGAGAGACAGAGCAGATCAGGTATGTGGGTAACCTTCTCTTCAGTAGCAGTGCATCTTAGCCTTCTAAACAGCCAGGGAAGACATTGCCTTGGGCATAGAAGGCAGAAATCTTTTGGACACTCTTATGAGTGAGTATACTAATGATTCATCAGATGGGAAGAGGAAAGACAGGCAAAGGGAGATGCTATCTATTAGGGATAGACTATCATAGAAAACCAAACTCCAAAATCTATCATGGAAAAACTTACAGCATGGTCATCTCTGACTCTGTTACCATCTTTGATGACATTTATAAGGTAGCTCATTTTCTCATCTTCAAGGGCCAAACCCCAGCATCTTTTAACTCAGTTCTGGGATTCAGGGATAACATTCTGTGTCCAGTCTAAAGAAAATGAAAACTCATCAAAATCATACCGTGCGTTTGCTCTTGTCGGGACTACTAGTCTCTGGCACCAGTCCAGTCTCCTGAAGTTCCTAGGTGGCACTTAACTGATCAGCATTTTTTCATCATGTGAAACCTTCAGCCTTTCCTCCCATCCACCTGACCACTCGCCAGCTCTTGAGTTACTGGTTGTTAGATGAATCTCAGTCATGCCCATAAGCTTCCCAGCAAAGTATAACTTTCTAGATGCAGCTGATTGCTGCATCAGTTGCTGCTAAAGACTGAGTTTTTAGTCTTGGATACCTTCTTTCCTGTCTCAAAGAGTGCTCTAAAGCCTGAAGTCCATTCATATTCATTTTGATCTTCTCATCAAACGACCATACCAAAAAGAAAAACGAGGCTCTAAGAAGCATTTCCCTCTCCATAGAAGGGATTTTGTTCACCAGTTTCCAACATGGCTGGATCTTCCCTGGCTAGTGTGTCCCCCTCCTTGTCTGATGTCAGATACTCTAGTTGGATTCTTGCATGTTCAGCCCCTCTGTACCTGCTCTGCCTGCATTCCCAAAGCCACTTCTACCCTCCAGCCTGGATGGTAGCACGCTAAAACCCCTTTCAAATTTCAAACAGCATTATAAACAACAGCAGAATGTGCCATTCAAAATAACTTCATTAAAGAAAACAAAGAATGTTAAGAAACTGTTATTAATGAACAAAAGTGAGTTTGTGAGACAATAGGGATGGGGATTAGTAAAAATGAGGCAGGAAGCTGGGCGGTGGTGGCGCACGCCTGTAATCCCAGCACTTGGGAGGCAGAGGCAGGCGGATTTCTGAGTTCGAGGCCAGCCTGGTCTACCGAGTGAGTTCCAGGACAGCCAGGGCTATACAGAGAAACCCTGTCTCGAAAAAACCAAAAAAAAAAAAAAAAAAAAATGAGGCAGGAAAATGAATAAAAGGCCTATTCAAGAGCACGGTTGACTTATGAATAGATTCTTTCATATGACTAAAGCCTAGATCGGATATGTGCTCAGAACAGAGGCACCTAGAGGTATATTCCATGGCAGGCCCTTTCACCCAAGCCTCGGGTCTTTTTGTAGGTCTGTTTCTTTTCTGGCCTCCTGGCACAACAGACTCTCTTTCTAAAATTTTTATTTATCTTCCTTTTCCTTTCTCCTCTCTGCATCAATCACAGGACATTCGCAGAACCATTATCAAGAGGAGATAATGCCTGCCCATCGTCAAGGGAGCTAGCTAAATCCTGCTTCCTGCCTCGTTTCTGTGTCTCTGCATTAGAGAGCTTTCTCCTGGCCACGTCTGTTTCTCTTCTCTATGCAACCTTGTCTCTGTACAAACTGGCTCTGGTCATCTTGTGTCATGTCTGTTTCGCCAGACTGTAACTCAAGTTCTTCACCTTGAATCCCTGAGACCCAAGGAAAGAGCCAGATCTGAGAATCTCCAAAGGGTTTATTGAATAAGTAAATCAGAGAATGGTAGTTTTCACCTGCTGTTGCTCAAGACCCCAAGAATTCAGTACCTCTTATAAGACTCAGAAGTTCTGTAGTGAGTGCTGGGTTCACATCTATATTCCAAAGTGAGGAATTCCTTTTCAAAGATCATTTTTAAAGCCTTAGCCCAGTAAAAGTTGTACTCCCGGGGGTATGGGAGGAATTAGGGCTTTGTAGTGGGAACATGTTCAGGCGGGTTCTGGAAAGGCTGAGTGAGAAAAGTCCCACTGTCACTACTTCCACTCCAAGTATAGACCTTGAGCCTCAACTAAGTTCCTAGAAACAGAAGGAAATCTTGCAGAGAATTCTGTGTCCCTGCAGGATGCTGCCATGTAGGATCTCAACTAGGAGCCTGTCCTCCTTTTTAGTCCCTGAGAGGTACACAAATTCATTTCTAACTTATTTTTTCTATCACAAGGAAAAGCAGTGATGGCTTTCAACTCCAGAGTTTTGACTATCTTAATGTGAAAAACTGCAACTAGATTTTCTTAGGGAAGGTTAGAATTCAAACAAAGCCTACTATGTTCCCTGAAACACATTGAACAATAATTTGTTACAAGTTGGGAAATGACTTTGTATAGTCACATTTGCTCTGTTCTTGGGAAACACTGCTTTCAGTATAAGAGTCATCTGGTACCATTTTAAAAGATATCTGTAGAATACAAAAGCAATATTTACTCCTGGTGACTTTTCATGTTGGTGGATACAGGGCTACTTTGGCTCATTTGAGCTCATTCCCCCAACATAGGCTGAAAGAGCAGCTTTATCTACTGGAGATTTTCTGTCATAATGACAGAGAGGAAGAGGAAGAGATCTGGTAGAGCCCTGGATGCCCCTTAGAGCATAGGGGGTGCAGCAAACCACAAATCTATTCCCATGGGTTAGTTGAGGCCTTTAGAAGCTGAGTTGAAGAATATTCTTAAAGGCAAAGCATGCCTACAATGTAAGAGTCACTACATGCACATGCATCTTTACCTACTGGGTGGGGTCCAGATCCACACTGGAAGCTCCAAAACAAAGTCCATAGAAAGAGTGCGTTGGGGGTGGGGTGCTAGAAGTGGCTCAACTCCTACAGAAGACCTGGATTCAATTCGTAGCATCCACATGGTAGCTTGCAACTCTCTGTGACTCCAGTTCTGGGGGATTAGACACCCTCTTCTAACCTTCACCAGAATTGCACACACATGGTGCGCAGACTTCATTCTTAGAAAATATAACACTTCAAACACTTCATACTTATAAAATAAAAATAAGCAAAATCTAAAAAAAATGTAAAATAAAAAGGATAATCTGAGAGAAATCATTGTTCTCTTCTGGTGCTGGCAAAAACAAAAACAAAAACAAAAAAGGACCAACTCTGGTATGCTAATCAGACTTGTAGTTTGATGCGTCTTCTTAAAGGAGCTGACACATCTGATTGCTCCTCCACATCTGTGTTCCTCTCCCATTTTCAGGGGATGATGGGACACAGACTCATCCTGAGAGCAGCAGCCAAGAAAATGGACTCAAAGCTCGCTGCCTGTCCTGCACATCCGTGGTTCTGAAGACCATCTGGGGACTCTTGATCATCTTGTCAGTGTCATCATCTTGGGTTGGAACCACACAAATTGTAAAAATCACTTACAAGAATTTTTACTGTCCCTTTTTCATGACATGGTTTTCAACAAACTGGAATATTATGTTTTTCCCAGTCTATTATTCCGGCCATCTAGCCACAGCTCAAGAAAAGCAGTCACCAATGAAAAAGTTCAGGTAGGTTCCATGTTCAATGATCTATAGAAGATGTTTCAAAACATGTTTTATGAAAATGTGCAAATTCTTACCTCTTTGGGATATAAATTGAGTTTGCTGTGGAAATAAAGAAGTGAGAGCTATGGTTGGTGGCGAATTATGTCCCTTACCTTAGGTTGTCACCATCATCGTGGTAAGAAACACCTTTTCAGGTGGTGTCAGTATCCCCATCTTGACACAAGATTGAAACAAATTCCAAAAGGCTGAAATTCTGGCCTGAATAATAGAACCTTGATTTGTATTCAGATTCTTTTGTATTTGTCTCTGAAGGTCATGTGTTCAAACTGCCCTAAACTCTGGAGGGAAAAAAAAACTATATTAATAGAATTAATTGCTGTTACACCAACATTTGCTTAATTTTTCCAGCACTCTAACGCCTTAACAGATGAAATTGTCTTGCTTATTGAGATGGGAAGCTGAGCACTGAGCACCCTGAAGAGATGCCAATTTCTGTTGTGGGACACTTGGGCCTTTGTGTTATTTGGTAAATATGGATAGTGGTGGTTAGTCTACTTGTCTAATGGTTCTGGTATTTGTTCAGTACTAAGCCAGGTCTCCTCTGGGAGTGCTCAGTAACCTGACAGGGCTAATGTCAGGCTCTGTACAGCACTCTTAGAAGACAAAAGCAATGTTTAGGTCATGTTTATCTGGTTTGGTTGGTTTTTGTCTTTGGTTTTTTGTTTGTTTGTTTTGGGGGGGTATATGTAGACTACAGCAGGTAACGTGTTTACCTTGCAAACAGGAGGATTTGAGTTCTGTCTCAGAACAAAAAAGAAAAGGGGGGGAAATCTAAGCACAGTTGAGCATGTTTGTTATCTAAGCACTGGGGAAATGGAGACAAGAGGAACCTTGGAGCTCAGAGGCCAGCAAGCCTAACCTCCCTGGTGATCTCCAGGCCAATGAAAGACCTTGTTCCAAGACACGAGGTGGATGGTGACTGGGGAATGACAGCCAAAACTGCCTTCTTGCCTCTCCATACATTCACACACATGCACACGCAAACACACACACACACACACACACACACACACACACACACACAGCCTCTACAGCTACAATGCTCGTTCCGGTGTCCTCGGGAGATCACAGCTCCTGGTCTTCACCAGAGTGTCAACGAATGTGTCACACAGGAACTCAAATAAGCCTTCTTTATTCCCCTGTGCTCAATGAAGAAGAAATGACCATTATGATTGGTACATTCTGAGGTTAGATTTTAAAACACTTCCATTTCTTGTCACCTACCTGGGAGTGTGAGGGAATGGTGAAATCGCACTGTGAACTAGTTCTCTCTGTGTGACCATCAGTGTTTACTTTAAACAAGGAGACTGCTGGAGAGGTGGGCCAGTGGCTAACAGTGCTTGTTGCTCTTGAGGAGGACCCGGGTTTGGTTCCTAGAACTTGCATGGTAGCTTTCAGACATCCATAACTTCACTTGCAGAGGATGCGATGCCTTCTTTTGACCTCCTTGGGTACCAGGGACACACATGGTGTACATACATACATGCATTCAAAATAATCATACATATCAAATAAAATTTTAAAATCTAAGTTTTTAATTAAAAAAAAAAACAAAAGGAAGCTAAAACCATAAGTATTACCTTCCTATTTATTGTTTTAAGAAAAGACGCCCCCCCCAAAAAAAAAAAAAAAAAAAACAGAAAGCCGGGTGGTGGTGGTGGCGCACGCCTTTAAGCCTTTAATCCCAGCACTTGGGAGGCGGAGGCAGGCAGATTTCTGAGTTCTAGGCCAGCCTGGTCTACTGAGTGAGTTCCAGGACAGCCAGTGCTACACAGAGAAACCCTGTCTCGAAAAACCAAAAAAAAAAAAAAAAAGACAAGACCCATAGTTGTTTGTGTGCCATATAGCATGCTGCCCGTGTTCTTCCCCAAAGCTCCTGTGGTTTAGACACACGTGTGATAAAAACAATTAAAAATGTGTAGAGGGGGGAGTGTATCATACGAGCGCAGCGAAGCAAGCCATGCTGCTTTGTCTAGGATAAGGTGTTTACAGCAGGCTGAAACAAGTCTTAGGGAATGTGCTGCATCTCCCCCACACCCCTCATAGCAGCTAACTCTGAGCTCTGCAGACTCTGTACCTTGACAAGATGCCTCCACCTGTCAGCATAGGTAGAGCAAAGCAGGCAGTTTCTGAAATCAAATCAAAAGACTTTTACTATGAAGCAGAGAACACTGTCTGGGAGAGGACTGTTCTCTTGTGGGAACAATGAGAGCGAAGCATGGTCGGAAAACTCTGGGATCTTTGATCTCTTTCCCCTGCAGACTCATTAACAGCGTCTGCTAAGAAGGGGCTCCCAAGCTTTCAAGCCGGAACACGGGACATGAGTTAGGGTGGAAGTCTGAAAGCAGAATTTTCCCTTTGCACAAGATCTCTCACTATTTTTCTCCTGAGCAGCTTGGAAGAATTTCATGGGATTTGTTTTTTCTTATCACTAACATCAAAGGAATTTTCAATAAAGTATCAAATCTAGGTGATAAAATATGTCCCTATAGAAATGGACTTTGATGAATCTGTTGTTCCAATTAAATACTGCCAGAACTCAGGTGCCCCGAGTGCATTTGAAATTTACAGAGAAAAAAATTATTTGCTATAGCTTTAATAAAGATGCTTCATTAACGGGAAAAAAATCTCTAGAAAGAGTAAGAGTCAAATATAGCAGTCTCTGATGAAACGTGCTTAAAGTACCATTTGGTATACAGAAAGTGCTCTCTTGGAATACAGAAAATGCTTAATAACTAATAGCTGCTACTATACAGGGAGCATGATTAATTTATTATTTCCCCAGCCCCTGGCTTCATTCCAAGCTTTGCCACCTGTCAGTGCCTCTTATCCAGATACTCTGTCCCCATCACCCGGCTCAGTGCTCCTTAGGAATTAATGTCTTTCTTCATGTGTTTTGGTAAATGTGTATTTAAAAAGGCATCCACTGGTTGTGAATAAAATCATAAACCAAGGACATTCAGCTCCTTCTTGCTTTCTGGCCAGGCAGATGCCCCACCCTACCAGGAGCAAACCTTGCATCCGAGGCAGTGAGCAAACGCTCTGTACAAGGCTGTCTTACTGTCGCCAGGGGCTGCAGGGCTGCAAAGGGGCCATTAGTTGTGTGTGTGTGTGTGTGTGTGTGTGTGTGTGTGTGTGTGGTGTGAGTGTGTGATATGTGAGACTTCTGGGTGCTTTACCAAAGACTTTGGCCTTTATTGATTCCCTTTGCTGAAGTTGTGTCTCTGTCAAGTTAAAACTTCCCTTTGGGAAAGTTCATCTTCCTTTTTGTAAAACTCCTAATATGAGGGTCTATCTCACATGAAAAGCAACCTACAGGACAGGATTCTATGCATGCCAAAGGTTCAGTGTGTGTGTGTGTGTGTATGTGTGTGTGTGTGTGTGTGTGTGTATGTGTGTGTGTGTGTGTGGTGTGCATGCGCATGTAGATGTATAACACAGTTTTGACCTTTCTGAACCCCCAACAGCCTTCGCTACTTGAATTCAAGCAGAGTTTACCCAGTGACTGTCTTTTCTGGTTCAGCCCCCCTGTTCTTAGGGCCCTTCTCATGCCTTTATCCCAGCGTCTCCCAGACCGGAGGCTACTTCATTTGTACAAATCACTGGGCCTTAGCATATGTTACGTGCTCTCAGGACAATGATCTCTCTTCAGGAAAACATGAACTACTATTTGTACTGTACTATTTGTACTAATGCATTCTCCTGTAAATATGTCCAAATATTAGCAAAGCATTGCTTTGAACAAGATATTTATACTACTTTCAAAAATATCAGGCTGGCAAATGATGGCTGACTAGTAAACACTGTGTGTTCACGTTTGTGATTACAATTAAAGTAAACATCCAAAGGCAGTCTTTTCAGCCCACAGAGGCATAGGCACTGTCACCACCCCACTGCTGTTACTGTCTGAATATGTCTTATTAAGGTGGTCACAAAAGATGAGTAGCCAATTTAATCATAAATCAAACAAATCAAAGATTGCAGTGAAGGAAGTGACTATTTTCATGGGCTAAATTCAAACTGGACCGTGCTTACCGAGCATGCGTACATCCTGCGCTTCACACTGACGTGTTAGGGTTGTCACAGCCATGTTCTTTCTTCTGCCTTAAGAAAACTAGACTTTGTCACTGAATCGAGGTTTTAGAAAGAAGCAGTGTCCCAGAGATAACTCAATCCCAAAGTGTGTGAGGCTTCTCAGACACACCCAAGCTCCCTGTTCACAGGATGCTGGGAGCTATGTGCAGCCCAGTCACACTACAGCAGCCTTCTTGGTCCTGTCGCCTTTGCACATGGGCAGCTTCAAGCTCTGTCAGTAGCTAGTGACTTTGGTGACCGCCCCTGTGGGAGTCTCTCCAGGTATCTCAGAGTGCCTTCAGAGGCAGCAGAGTGTGGCTGGTCACCTCAGAATATGATGAGGGTCCTGCTCCATGTGGAGGAGCTGTGGGCTCTTTCCAAGGACCTCCCCAAGTACTTCCTAAAGCAGACAGGTGAGAGATCTGGGCTCAGCACATCCCAGAGGTGGCTGACAGATGCCCTTGCCTAACAGTGATCATGACAAGTCAGCCAGTCGGGATGGGTCTGCGATAGTACCTGTGCACCAACCTCTTTTTCTTTCCTAGGGAATGCAGTCGGATTTTCGGTGAAGATGGCCTGACACTGAAGCTCTTTCTTAAAAGAACTGCTCCTTTTTCTATTCTGTGGACTTTGACAAATTACCTGTATTTACTGGCTTTAAAGAAGCTGACGGCCACTGACGTGTCTGCTCTGTTCTGTTGCAACAAAGCCTTTGTCTTCTTGCTGTCGTGGATTGTGCTGAAGGACAGGTTCATGGGCGTGCGGGTAATGGCACACTCGATTCCCTGCGCGGCGGCGGCGGTGTCTCCCTGCTTCCTAAATCTTATCGCTGCACCGCTGTTTTGTGGAGTTTCTCTAAAACTTGCCCCACTGATTCTGAGTACAAATTGAAATTTGAAGATGTGTTAGGAAAGCCCGGCAGTGGCAGCAATCGTGAGAGGAGAAAGGGCTGTTCCTGCTGGGGAGTCAGTTGATCACAACAGTAGGCACTGAAGCAGACTGAGAAATTGAGATCCTATTTTAGAATTAACTTGTAGATTATCTTGTTCATTCCCTGTCCTCAGCAAAGAAGGGTCTGAAAGAATAAGCCACAGTAAAGATTGTGATTTGCTTGTGTCAATCAGCATGTTTTGGAACAACCCCCAGCCTGCCCTTACCCAGATGGATTTAATTAATATTGGTGTAAGTAGATAAAGATTGCCAAACAGTAATTAAAGTCACTGGTAATGGCACAATGCTATTAAAAGTGGCTGTATATCTAGTGTGACTAATCTAGGAATGGAAAGAAAAGCAACAACTTGTACTTTGGGGTGCAAATCCTTAACTGAACTATGTTAAACGTGTGCATAACACCTCAGTTTTGAGTTTATTCCTTTTAGAACGATCATGGATTTTTTTTAATAAATATAATGTAATTTTTTAACATGATTTTATCTGATACATACAATTTTTGTGTGATTATTCCATGTTGGAAACAGATCTCTCAGGAACTATGAGGATTTCAGGAGCTAGATCCCATTCATATCTGGAAAGCCCCCCCTGTCCACATGAGGGCAATAATGCCCTACAAGGAAAACCACATGAGAGACGTTTTTTATGAAGTATCAAGATCATGTACTATATTCTTCTCTGGAAGAGCTATCTAAGATTGGGTTTGAAATGTATTTTTCTACCCAAATCTTGGTCTTGTTGACAGTATGTCTAGGTCCTTGCCTCTTTCCTAATGCTAAAATTGGCATGTGTGAGGAGAGAACATGCCTGACAGCCATCGGTTAAAAGGCTTTCTTTTTCAAAGAAAATTAAGAGCCAGGTGCACCGATGCAGCCTATAGGAGCAGTTCCTCAAAAGGCTGAAGCATGAGGAACACTTGAGACCAAGAGTTCAAGCCCAGTCTTGGTGATAGAAAGACCTAACTCTTTAAAGAAGATAAACATGCAGTTGCAAACACTCTGATTGAGTTTGAGATATTGCTTAGAAATTCAAAGTGGAAGCTTGACGTGAACAGTCAAAAGATAGATTAAATAAGAAAAAAATAAGAAACTCCTTTCATTGTTTTCCTTTGTTTCTTTTTATAATGCACATACTCTATTGTATAGCCGTATATTTGACACTCAAAAGAAGAAAAAGATGCTTCAAATTCTGGTAATATTAAGAAACATAAGCATATCTTAATCACAAATGGATAATATTCATATAATACTAGATTTACCATTGTGAAACACTTGCTAATACTTTGTTTCCTTGGACTACTGATTGAAGTAAGGCTAAAAGGAAAAGTATTATTCGTTATTTTTCTAAGTTGTGTCAGCCAACTTATTGATATTCCATGATGTGTTAAACATCTCTTTTAGGAGTAGTTTTTACAGGTAATTTATATTTATTCCATGGAAATTTGTAAACCTGATACTTCTAAAAATATTAGAAAGCTATAATCTACCTCTTGCAGTCTTGAATGTGGCTGTTTTCCTACCTCTGAGATACCATGCACTTAACTATTTTTCTTAAAATCACAGAAGCACCACAGCAGTTGTTCCACTAGAAAGTGCTAGTCTACTATGTACAATACCCTGGGCTCTGTCACCAGCACCACAGATGCAAAGAACACGGAGAGAAATGCCCTCTGCCTGAGAAAGTCCCTCCCTGTCACCGGTGCCTTTTTATTCCACCAAGAATTAGATACTAGACTAGGAATCTTGAAACCTTTCTTTGATATTTTGAACACCTCTTACATTTTGTGTCATTATTTCAATTTTTTCATTTCCAAATTAGTGAGAAGGAGAGATTTTAGAAAATTGGTGTTTGGCAGATGCTTGAGCAGATTCCAAGTTTTCTTAGCAGATAGATATTAGGGTATGAATTTAGGTTTCTTCAACATATGCCCCTGTGGCTACCAAGTATCTCCCGCATTATGTTATTTCCAAACAGCTTGCGTAGTAAGACGCAGCTCTTTTGGAGACTTTCTAAGAGCCCCTGGCTGGAGAACATCCTCTGCACTGACTCTGTTGTTTCTTAATCTGTAGTTTGAATTAAAATGGGGCCTATGATAGCTCTGATGTGGGATGCTAGAGTTCAGCTGCCATTGGACTGTGCTGATCCTGAACGTTCAGAGAAGACTCAAGACAGCCTTTAGTTTACATCCGCTTTGGGTAGTTGCTCGTCCATACACAGTGCAGACTCACAGGAACCCTCGTGCTTCCCAGGGCAGCCACAGAGGATAGCCAATGGGCTCATCCCCAGTAGGCCCCGCTTGGCAGAACAAAGCCTCATGAATGGAGCCACGAAAGGAGAAAGGAAGGTTCCTATCACAGTCAGATTTGATTCTCACAAGGCCTGCATCCTTAATCATTAACTCGGTGTGCACTGTGTCTTTCCATACAGTTGTCAATCCTTTCTGGTATTTTCCTCCCCTCTTTCCTGGCCAGGTCTTCTTGTGATCTCACTTTTAAGTGGATTTTATACAGATAAAAATAGTCGTGGAGGGATTTGAAATTCAGGGGTGCAGGACCCTTAGGATTCTATGGACTTCTTGTCTCTTCTTGACAACTATAGATCCCCAAACTTCTTTTCTTTCTCACCTTTCATCTCTTGTTCAATTTATGGTTCAGAATAAAAGAGATAGTTCTTTACATAATTTTAAACATAACGTGGAGAAGCTTAAGGATTCCGTGGTTCCTTGAAAATAGGCCTACCTAAATCCACCCAAACGCTGAATTTATGCAGCTCTCAATGGCCAAGTTCTTAATTGGTGCCTGGGTCTCAACCATGGGCATATAATCTTGAGCTTGAGGGCAACCATCTTCCACAATGTAGTTTAATATCTTTGCTCTAGGACTTCATTTTTGCTTAAGGAATCAGGGATTCGCTGTGAACCAGTGTGGTTCTTCCACACTCGTCAAGCTACAAAAAGGAGAGTTGGCCTCAAGGAAATGTGTCAAGGCTATAGTTTCTCTTTTAGATCTGTAAAGATCCTATAGGAAGTTTGTAGGAAAAGAGTGGATTAAAGGTTCCTTTCAATGACTGGGGCCCTAACATGGATGATATTGCTAGGCAGAAAATAATTCTGGAAACCACTTGTGAATGGGAAACACAGAGTATCAGGTAATACAAGGAGAATCATATCCCCGTGGCTTTTGAGGGCCTGCACAGAAAAAGGAAAATATAAAGATACACAAAAACACAAACAGCCAAAATTGAGTTGCTTCTCTAGACTTCGATGAGTTTTCGAACGGTAAAAGAAGCTTGATTCTCCTGCAGAATTGACTACAGATGGTGTTTAGTTTGTCAAGCATTTCAGCTTTAAAAATGGACTCCAATGGTCTAATAGCCCTCTACAAATGTCCCCTGAGAGTTAATGCTAAGTGTTCTCTGAAGGACAGAAGAAGGTAGCTAGCTGGCTCAGAAGATGTGTCTCTTGGCTGTCGTGCTGGGGAAAAGTGATGACTGAATCCATTTCCTAGGGCACTCAACTGAAGGAGCCACACCAGTATAAGAGGACGGAGAGCTTTGGGAGCTTAAAGATGACAGAACTGTCAGTTTGGCTGTCACAGTGTTGGCTAACATTCTCATCCAAATGACATTCAGAGGATGATGATGGCTTTGCTTGTCTTGCTTAGGTCCTTTAAGTTGGTTAGGAAACTGAACCTGGAGTAATCTGTCAGAAGAAGCTTCCAGAAGCCAAACAGGCAGCCCCACCAGATGGTTCATATTTTTGGCAAAGGAGGTTCTCATGGGAGGTAGAGTGTCCCAGTTTTCCTTGGTGATCACAGTATTAATGAGCATATAGGAGAGTTTGGAGGCAGGCTTCCTGAGGGTACGTGACCAATGTGCTACGTAGTGTCCTTCTCTGATTCCATTGAATGAGTGGCCAAGCCTTTGAAGACTGATTCTAAAAATGTGTGCAGCTTAGATCTGTACTTAGGGTGTTTGTTAGATGAGTCTTTGGAGTATTTATTCTTTGAAGTTTAAAGCAGTGGTGCCAAGCACAGCCATTCTAGGGTCATCTAAACGAATGCTCCAAATAGACTTTCCACCCAATGCATTCCTACATGTTAAAGATGGGTTGAGATACATTTCTCAACTTCTAGATGTATCTATCAGAAATGTAGAGACTTTCTTAAAATGTACAGTAGAGACTTTATCCATTCATATTATTATAAATTTTAAATTTAAACATTTATCTCCTTGCTAGGCATGCACTATATGTCTTATAAATCATTGCCTTTCCTATGGGTAAGAGTTTTCCTAATATCTCCTAATACTCAGATTTTCATGCTTTCAGAACTTAACTAAGTGTTATCTGGCTCCCTAATGGGAAAACCACTTCTCCCCATGCAAGCAATTGAAACAGATGCTGGTGTAATTGGCATGTCAATTCAAATAGTTCAGGTGAATATTTTCACAAGCTCTTGAACAGGCTTGCTATGACTATAATTTCCAATTGCTTTAAAATTATGTCATCTTTACCCATATCCGAGTCTTGTCTTGAGAAAATATACAATAGAAATCTCTTCATGCATACTTTTTTTTTTTTTTTACTTCTGGCTAATGCAGAAAGGGAGGAGCCTCCACCTCTGCTTATCCTGAAAACATTACACCATCTGTCCTTCAGTTCCTGGACAAGGGTTGTTTTGGTTTTTGGCTTTTGTTTTGTTCTGTTTTGTTTTGTTTATGCTTGTTGGCAGTGCTTGATTTTTTAGTTCCCTTCATCCAGAATTATATATAGCACTCAATGGCCTAAATACCAATGTTACCTTATAAACACAGCTAATCATGCTCAAGTTCATTAGGATTAACACGGTTTTATTAACCCTGTTTGAAGTATTTATATAATTACTTGATCAAAAAATAGAACTGGTAGGTGGCCAGTGACTTTTTATTTTAAGTATTTTTAATCTTACAAGATTAGTGTTCTGAGGGAACTCATTCTGCCTATGAACACATTGGGTAGCAAAGATGATTTAAGCACAAAATCAAATCAGAATGCAGTTGACCAATATGGCTTTTTATTTATCAGAAATTAGACTGTCCAAAATGGTTACAGTGTCTTGCTGAATGATAAATCCTCCGTCAAAGCAAATCATTGCCTTCCAAAACTCTCAGATACAGATAGCTCCCTCATGGGTTTGCTTACATTATTACTATTATTTCCTACTTGTAAAACTCCCCAGCACCTTCCACTCTATTCCTTAAATCCTACACACACACACACACACACACACACACACTAGGGCAGGTGACAACAAGAATGCATGCCTGGCAGTGCCAAGTGGCCAACATTTGCCCATGTCCCTAGAAACTTGCTCTGAAGGTCGTCTATTTCTGCTAACACATAGGGTCTGTTCCCAAGGATTCCTGCTGGGTCTTGTTCTTAAATGTAGAGCCATTCTGGGGCCACAGTGTGTTTGTCACTGATGGTCCTATACAAAGCAGCACTGGGTTGCCTGCCATCAGGAGCACACTCCAATCTGCCCTCAAGTCTTTACTCACACCTTGTTAACATAATAATGCACTCATAGCACTCAAAATGCCGGAATCTCCCAGATGTAAAAATGCTAGCTTCAGAGGCACCGGCTTTGAAATGCTCGGAACTGAATCTTCCAACAGCTAAATCTCTTATGGGTTCTCATCTTGCATTTAAAGTCAGTGAGGAAATGCCATCCTCCCTGTTGTGAGGTTCTTGTTTGACTGTTTGCAGTAACTTTGAAGTGCTTTCCAGTGGAACAGGGGCAGGAAAATTGATGAGGCAGATGCAAGACAGCAGGTCACACAGAATGGGCTCTTGAACATTACAGTGTTATACCTCATTGCAGCAAATCGTTACAGCCTTGGTCAAGTTATTACTATTTCTATTTGTAAAGATAAAGAATGCTTTAGCAAGGAATAAAATAAAACATAATTAAATGGAATTCTTTTTCTGTGGTTTATCTTTTTTGAAATGAGTGCATGTGCATGTTGAGACAGGTAGTAGAGGAATCACTGGACATCCTAGTCAACCAATCCGAGTCTAGCTTGCTCCTCTCTGGGTTGCTGGGAGGTCTTGCTGCCCTTCATCAAGGGTTTTCCTCTCAGCTCTAACAAAATTACATCTCCCTCATCAAGTCTTGGTGAGGTATACATGTTTAGAGACACACATTGATGCAAGGAACTGATTAAAATGTGTATAGAATTGTCTAAAGAATCCAATATACATGAAAATACTTAGATATGGCTTCCTGGAAAATCCATTTCACCAACAAGGATATTAATGTCAAGGAAGATGAACAAAACAAATTCTAAGTTGCATTAATCAGCACAGCCTTTTTGTATTCCATGCCTGTGGCACGAGCAGAGTAGTCTATTTGATACTTTTGACCCTTCTCTTTTCTATATTTTGCTATTTTTTTTCTCCCTCCAGCCAAAGTTTCCCCTCCCTCCTCTCCTCCCAGTTCCTCCCCACTTCCTCTCTTTTCAAGACTGGGTCCTCCTCCTCCTCCCCTTCTATTTCCCTTCAGAAAAGAACAGGCTTCCCAGGGATATCAAGCAAACACAGCATATCAAGTTACAATAATACAATGATTAAGGCTGGATGAGGCAACCCAGTAGGAGGGAAAGGTCCCAAAAGCCAGCAAAAGAGTCAGAGACAGCCCTGCTTCCACTCTCAGGAGTCCCACAATAACGCCAAGCTACACTTCCACACCATATATGCAGGGACCTAAGTCAGACCCATACAGGCTCCCTGGTTGTCACTTCAGGCTCTATGAGCCCCAATGGCCACTGGTTAGTTGACTCTGTGGGCCATGTAGGATCCAGAGGGGTAAAGGACATCACAAGGGTACTGACCCTTCTTAAGTGTAAACACTGATGGAGGACGTAATTGGCCTTAAAAAGAATGTAGCAGCTTTCATGGGGCTTAAATGGCTTGATCTGGGATATGAAAGCATAACTTTTCTTGTTTTCTTCCATTCTGTTTGACAGATTGTCGCAGCAATAATGGCAATTACTGGCATTGTCATGATGGCGTATGCAGATAATTTCCACGCTGATTCCATCATCGGTGTAGCATTTGCTGTGGGCTCAGCCTCCACATCTGCACTGTACAAGGTAGGTCTGTATCTTCCTCTACAGTCAGCTTTCACTCATAGCTTAGGATTAAGCAACAAAATAAGGAAGTGCAATGAAATTTTTAGAAAAATACAGGCATGTTAAATAACACTGTGTCCTTTTTTTAAAAAAAAAAAATGTATGGTGGGTATCTGACAGAAAATTTCACCGTTGACATGTCCTTACATGCCATGGATCATTGTTTTGTACTTTCTGGAAGAGAGAACTGATGCTTTGAGAGATTATGTAACTCTCCAAGGCCTTAGCACGGTAGCCATGGTTACAACTTTGGCCTGGAGCCAACTTTGCCCCCAGTTATCGGGCAGTTACAGCAAAAATGTAAGGAAAGTGACTCCTCCCCTCTTCAATTTTTTCATTTGAGTATATGGTAATTATTTTTAACTCCATAGAGGTATTAAAAATAATAACCTGTCATTTGAGAGTGTGATGTTTGCTACGCAGGGAGCCCACACTACACAGAACCCAAGCCATTAGCAAAATGAACACACTCTCTAGAGTGCTGTATGTATGTGGTGTAATTTCTCCCCTGGATTCCCTGTCATCCAAGAAAATGTCACTGGGGTCACCACACATAACTTCAGAAGCAAGGTCTTAGACAGCAAATCTAAAAGGTTATTTTCCCAAAGTTCAACTTCTTTAAACGCTAACTTTCTGATGTATCTAAAGGGCAATTCCAATTTCACCTCTCCTAGAGTCTCTATAGAATGAAAAGCGAGGATGGAACAAACTCTGGAAGATAGAAACGGCCTTTGGCATGCCTGCTAGAGACGTGCATACTCACCGCCACTGTGGCCCATGCACACAGTCAGATTCCATATTGACATATGGGGGGTGGGGTGTCCCACTGATTCTATGTGACAAGCTTGAGAAGTGTTCATTCATTAACCGTGAGTGCCTAGCCCGCCCCATTGAACACTACTAAAATGGTGGATGGGACCAAAGACCAGCAAGATTAAGTCTTCTCAGAGAAAAACTACACACATTCATGACGTTAAAAGCCGAAGCAATATTGGGAGTTGCTGGGGAAGCAGAATGGGCTGTGTTAGAGAAAGAATTCTCCTGGCCAGACTACCAAATGCACTCATTCCAAGAGTGGTAACGGTTTTAACATACCAAAAAGTCATATCCGATCCCTAACTCCAGGCAGACACGATCTGCTGCTGCATTTGGTAATACTTGTTAGCAAAGGGAAAGGGAGTTAAGAAACTGAGAGCACAGACCCATTCTGGCTTACCCCTGTCTGCCAGGTCCGCGAGTTCTCATTGTCTTTTCACATCTACCTATCTTCTGCCTCTACACATGGGCTAAAACCCAGAAAAGGAAATTGTTTTTAATCCAGAGAGTAACACAGTTCTTGTGAAGACATCTTAAACTCAGGTAGGAGAATGCTTACACATCTAAGGCCTCAGTATGTGTCTTGGCAATCTAATAACACTTAGTTCTCAGCATCTGTCATAATAAAGATGCAAAGAGAGGCTAAATTACATATCTCAGACCACAGGGAGGTCCCTGCAGCTAGGGAAGGCCCAGAGATCCTCGGCCACCTACCTCATCCCTAACAACCAATTAGTTTAAAGGTAAAATCGTTCTGCCAATCACAATGTGCCTAACTGCGGCTGCCCTGAGGACTGCAGCCCGCTGTGCTTGTTCATTCTCTCCCCATGTGCAGGGCAACCCCAGCATGCTGGAGTAAATAAAATTCCTCTTGCTTTTTGCATCAAGAAAGAAAGAAAGAAGGCAGGAAGGCAGGAAGGCAGGAAGGCAGGAAGGCAGGAAGGCAGGAAGGAAGGAAGGAAGGAAGGAAGGAAGGAAGGAAGGAAGGAAGGAAGGAAGGAAGGAAGATGCAAAGAACCCCATGGTTGCAAGGACGAATTAATCGATGGCACATCAACACTAGATTTGTGTGGGCTCGTATAACCCTCATTCATCCTTCACCCTGAGCCCATCTTGATGATTTTGTTGTTATAGTGTTGAGTATCCCCAGAGACTTATAACACAAGAGATAAATTTCATGGCAGCCCCTATGCCTTGTGAACAATGTAGGGCACTTCAATTCTTTGTCATCCTAGCACATCTAGTAACATAGAGGTATCAGGGCAAGACGACATGAAGCTTAAACTCTAGGCTGGTAAGCTCAGCAGAATTCACTTTTGTCCTGCAGCCAAGACTCTCAAGAGTTTCTCTCCTTTCCAGGTTCTGTTTAAGATGTTTCTGGGCAGTGCCAACTTTGGTGAAGCTGCACACTTTGTCTCCACCTTGGGGTTCTTCAATTTGATCTTTATCTCCTTCACTCCCATCATCCTGTATTTCACCAAGGTGGAGCACTGGTCCTCCTTCGCAGCGCTGCCCTGGGGCTGTCTCTGTGGGATGGCGGGACTATGGCTAGGTAAGTGACCGTTCTCCATGTGACTGGATCTTCCACTTGAACAGATGGTTATAGTGGGATGACTTTACTTGCTGCTCTTGTGCTCCACAGATCTAGACTACATTGGTTATGGTCACTGAATGTGTGGACAATTCTTGGTAGGCTCTTGCAGGATCTCAGAGCTATCCTTCATAGAGTGACTGCCTTGAATTAAAGTATCCAGTTAGAATCTCAGGTCACTTGGTCCAACACTGGCCTTTAGTTAGCCTCATCCAGTCTTCATGATGTGATGTGTAACTCACTATGCTTCCTATGTGCGTAGTATGAGAGGCACAAGTGATAATGGATGATGCATAAGTCATAATGTTCAAGGTAATCAGAGCACTGGGATCAGCTGAGATGGACAGGAAGAAAAGAAGGGAAGGGGAGGCAAGAGGAGAGGAGAGGAGAGAACAACATTTAAGGGAGACACAGATCATGAAGAAGTTGTAAAACCACATTGCGGAGGCTGGGTTTAGAATCTACTTTATCTTAGAGCTAGAAATGACAGGCTCGCACATGTATACTGAACAGCCCACTCTACTGAGTATGAAGAATCCACCAGAAATCCCCTTTCAGGAGAGAAAGAACACAACATGTGCTGAGCTTGGTGGCCCTGGCAGAATGTGCCCATTTGAAGGCCACATAAAGGTCACCCAGAGCATTTCCTTAGGTGTCCTAGAACTCTGGAGCTGATCTTCCAGCTCCCACTTTCCAGACGTTCATCAACCCATACTTGATGTAAGAGGACCCCGTTCCTCCTCCCAAGCTATTGAAAAGAGCAAAGCCCAATTCCCAGTCCTTACTCTGAATGAAGCCAATTTCACTCTGCCTCTTGCATATACTGCCCTGTGTCAATCGCTGTTTTGTTCCACATTTACCCAGTGCACTCACCCAGCAGGGCCAGCATTGCCCTTCTCCTGACCTTCTAAGCCAACGTGACACTGGAAACAGTAGCAACACTGCAGTTCCCAGAGGGGAAAAAAAAAGTCCCAGTTCCAACAAGATCATCGATTGGCTCATCTTTTTCCACTTCGGCCTAGATCCCTCAGGGAAGGTCCTTAAACTGAAAACATTCAAGAAAAAGATCAAGCATTAAATGCTGGTCCCTAGAGTTCTGCTTCCCAAGGCCAAAACTATATGGTTATCATCTCTCATTACCTCTAAGTTGAGTGAAAATCAATAGCATATATGAAAGTTGGTAGTGTTGCCATAAGATCAAAGTATACTAATTAAAAGTGCTCAGATTGTTTCCTGGCCAGAAACAGTCTAGCTGGGGCCAATCACAACCAAAATGTCACTTCCCCTTGGCCACTTCTATGTGCACGGAATTTGTGCCTCCCTAAAAAGGAGCCTTCCACCCGTGAGAGTCACTTACACATCTAATGTAAGCCATCTCAAGCTGGGTTACCCATGGCAGTCAGACCCATGTTTCTCCAAGCAGTGCATTTCCACACTCCACCAGGCATGGTACCAGCTGGCACTGCAGCTGCCTCATCAGGCCCTCCAGTGCACACCAGAGCCATTGTGCCCAAGCAGAACTGTGACAAATTAAAGAGACAGCCTTTTCCCTGTGCTATGTTCTCTGGGGTTTGGGGATTCTTAGTGCTTTATTTCCAGTGTTTTTCTTCCCATCCCTCTCTTCTCCATGGGAATGACATGGGATTTAGCAGGGACTAGTCTGAGAGGCAGAGCTGATAGACAAATACCAGTGTGTGCTCTGAACTCTACATCTCCTGCATCTATGGCTATGACCTGACCTCCAGGGAGTTTTCTTAGTCTGAATACAGGTCAGTCTCAAACGTTTATTTGACATAGCTGAATTGCATTTAAACTCAGGCCAGATCCTATGCTCTAGAGAACACATTTTATTAGAAATTATTTTCCTTGGGTTATCAACAACTTTTCCATCTAAAGACCTAAGGAAAAACAGAAAACACATTTCATGGAAACCACCGAGGCTCTTGTTGAGTAAGGAAGGCTCAGCTTTGAAATATCACTCCATTCTCTCAGTCTGCCAAAATGCAATCCGACCAATAAAATGAGGGATCCAGGAGAGCTTTGATGCATTCAGTAAATGCCTAACTTGTTGGAATCTTCCCTATTTGACTCCATGAGATTAAGGAAAGATTCAAGGTGCTGGAATATTCATTCATATTGAGCCTTGTCATGACAAAGGGATTCTTACAAACTTAGGAAGGCTTAACTGTGGGTGCTGTGTGCTTGTGAGCCCTGCAAGGTCAAACCCATTGCCTCTGATCTACAGGAACAAATGACTCTGAGTAAATAAGTTGGTGGGCTTAATGATATATATATATATATATATATATATATATATATATATATACCCTCCTCATTGAAATTGTTCTAGAACCTTCTTTGAGTCTAGAATCTTCAGAAATATGGGCGACATGTTTCTACCGTGTTCATAGAGACCATCTCAGATTAAAGGTACTTTTGTACTTGTGAATACTCATCTCTACAACCTCTGAAAAGTTTAATTTAACTCTATTAAACTGATAGTCTATAATTTTGAATGGGGTTAGATGTTTATTTTAAATAATGGTCTTTTAACTAAAGAAATCCAAAAGTATTAATTAAAGCGCATCAGCTTACTCTACCAGTTTATTCTGTGGGCCTGACCTCTGTTGACCTCTGCACAATCAGGGTGGGAAAACAGTCGCCAGACTCCAGGGAATTACTGAGCCCAGATTTATTTGTCCACATGACCTTGAAAGAAAGGGGTGGGGGTGGGGAGGACCCAGGATCTGCTGTCCTTGGACAGACCTTATCTTAGACAGTAGCACCAGAGCCTGTGCCTAGGATGTGACTTAAATAGCAAAGTAAGCAAGAAAGAAGCATCAAAGCTCAATCGCCCCCAGCTTTCAGCCTCTGGCTAGCCCCAGACTGCCCTTCCAGCACTAACATGTGGTGTGGAAGATTGATGACTTCACCTCTCCCATATACCTCTGTCAGCCAGCTGGCAAGAGCTCAGGCAGAGTGGCACAGGGGGACCGAAAAATTTAACTGACTCAAGCAAGTCATCCATCACCAAAATAAGATTAATTGAACAAAAGCGCAGACCCTTGAGGAAACATGTTTAGCAAATGTGCTGGTTCTTACGTATTGAGAGACCGGTGTGCCAACCCCTTCTTCATCCTGTCTACCCTCCTTTTTTCCAGCATTCAACATCCTGGTAAATGTTGGAGTAGTACTGACATACCCAATTCTCATCTCCATTGGCACAGTGCTCAGCGTCCCCGGAAACGCAGGTACTGGTACAACGTGGTCCATGTGTTTGCTTTATGCTCTGACTTGTTTCTTCTAACAATCAAGAATTAAGTCCCTTCCCTTAGAAGATGTTTTTAAATACCACGAGGTTGCAAACAACAGAGTATGCAGCGGATTTAAAATCTGCAGTTACAAAGGCACTGTTCGACTTGGACGTGCTTTTAGAATTAAATACCAAATGTATCATTTGGGTTTCGTGTGATGGCCCTGACAACCTAATTTTATGGTATTTTTAGAGAAAGTCCTATGGAAACAAAAGGCATCAGAGCGCACTTGACTGTGAAGTCATCAGTAATGAAAATACAAGCATCATACCCGGTGCTGGCTCCCCACCAGATGATCCTTGGGGAGCTGTGGAAGCTTCTGGGGGGAGAGGGGACTGAGCAGGTGACCCTCCAGGAAAAGCAATTTGCCTCACTTCAAGGATAAGAGGAAAAGCTATTAATACTTTTCTAGGAAGTTTCTAGTGAAACCAGTCACAGAAATTAGTCCTCTGAGTGACAGTTCACCCATTTCGACTCTAAAATTCTGTGATTCCAACTGTCAAGTAATCATTTCTTCCCCTTCCCCCTTCAAAACAGTGTTTATTGAGCACTTACTGTGTGATCAGCCAGACTGTGTACAAGAAAACAAATTAATTACTGTTTCCTTAATATGGTTTCAGATAAGATTAGAAAAGACAGTAGGCATATACAAAACAGCTAGGACCTCTACAAAGAAGCTTATTATTAGGTGTAAAATTGTGTGAGATAAAGTCCGAGGGCTGTACGATGTTCAGAGGAAAACAAAATCAGAGAAATGAAGCTGTCAAAAAAGTTCATTTATTCATCCACAGATTCATCTGTTCAACAAATAACTTCTGATGGCTTAGCATATATCAGCAGCCGGGCTAACACTGGTGACAGATCTTGAATAGTTTCCACCATCAAGACCATGAAAGCAGCACAGAGTGGGAAACCAGAGGAATTGAATCATTCTAACACAGGAAAAACAATTGATTTCAGATGTGGGCACAGAGTGCACGAAAGGCTTGTGGGTGTGACACCCCTTAGGCTTCTTCCCGAAGGCCTATGCACAGAGGTCTGGAGGGCAGCTTAGTGCAGTGGAGTGGGATGGAAAGAGAGAAGAGGATCTCGTGGTGGGGAAAATGGCCACACCACATTGTGAATGTACTAAGCTCACTTCATAAAGTTGTTAACTATAAATTATATAAATTTCTCCTCAATTAAACCCTGGAAACTGACAGCACTTATAAGAGATCGGGTTTGAGTCATTAAAAACAAAACAAAACAGCAGTGATCCAGTGTGTTTGAAGACAGATGAATGCATGCTGCCCTGGTAAAGTAAGCTCTTAGTGAGAAAACTGAGGACGTTCCTAAGTCCAATTACATGGCCTCTACGTGGAGCCTTGAAGGGCAAGTGCGATTTACAGCAAAGGTACGGAAAAGGGGCACAAAGAGTGATAGAGAATAATTACAGTGTTTGTGAGTCTGCTTTTCAGAGAGGCTCATGAGCTATTGACTTGTTTGACTGGTGTGATCATTTCCTTCTCTAGCTGTAGATCTCCTGAAGCAAGAGGTGATCTTCAATGTGGTCCGCCTGGCTGCCACCATCATCATCTGTATCGGGTTTCTTCTGATGCTACTGCCAGAGGAATGGGATGAAATTACTCTGAGATTTATCAACAGCCTGAAGGAGAAGAAGAGTGAGGAGCACGTGGAGGACCTGACAGATGTCAGCGTGCACCTGAGGAGCAGAAGCAGGGTCAACGGGACAGTGTCCATACCTCTGGCTTGAAAAGAAATGAACTCTGGATGCACATGTGTGTATATTCTGTGAATATAAAATTTTCTCACTACCTGTACACTCAAATGACACTATCAACTCTGAGTTTAAATAAACCATATGTGAAATATTGCCAACAATAAAAGTTTACATTTATATGCATATCAAGGAACTGATGTAAATAATCATAATAAAATTTTTTTATTAAAATTCATTTCCCTTGTTTTGTTGATTCAATTTGAAAGCAGAACTCTCTGCAATTCACACTAGTTCCTAAAAATATGAGATTTGGTTAAGGCATAGACTTTTTATCATTTTCTTAAGTGTAATTGAGACCTGTTAATTAAAAAGTTCATTGTCAAGTCTGGAGAGATGGCTCAGTGGTTAAGAGCACTGCCTGCTCTTCCAGAGGTCCTGAGTTCAATTCTGAGGAACCACATGGTGGCTCACAACCATCTGTAATAGGATCCGATGCCCTCTTCTGGTGTGTCTGAAGAGAACAATGGTGTACTCATATACATAAAATAAACAAATAAATCTTTTTTAAAAACAGAATTAATTGTCAAATAGGAAAACCTATGAAAATAATGTCTATTTCACATTCTCTTTGGCCTTGAATCTGAAAGCTAGGAAGTCATTAAGCAAACATCAACAGAATATCTCTATGCACAAGACCTATACCTGGAATGGTAAAGAGGTAAAGACAGAAAAGACATAGCTGAACTTTCAACGTGTTTCAAGGAACACCCTGATGTCTTTATGAAAGCAATATGGCTCAGTGGTGAAGTAGTACAGAGGGCCACAACCTCTAAATTCTCTTACCTCCAAGCTCCCTGATAGGCTTCTCAATATCTTACATCATTTCATCTTCTTCTACTCCTGTCCTCCCCTTACTCCACTACCCTTCGCCCTCCATCCCCAGCATTATTGTAGAGGTGTCTTCTACCAAATCACTAATGACCTTTCTCTCACAAAATCATACCAACACCTACAACTCTCTACTTATTCAGAAGCAGTTCCTGTGATGATCTTTTACTCCATGACCTGTTAAAATAGTCTCAGCTCTTGGACCCACCACTGCCCCCTGGTTCTCCTTCTGCCTTCCTCTTCCTTGACTGGCCTCATCACCATCAAGATTCTCTGGGTTCACTTCTTGACTGTCACAGCATGTCTCTTAGCTCTCTCTCGCTCTCTCTCTCTCTCTCTCTCTCTCTCTCTCTCTCTCTCTCTCAGTGACTCAACTGTTCCCATAGTCTCAAATGTTTCCCACATGTTGGCGAGTTCAAAAATGCAATCTCTGCAAATCAAGTTTGTACTTTGAGCTGTAGGTCTTATATTGGAATTTCTTCATCCACTTATATTTGGATAGCTCAAATGTAGCAAAAGCAAAGGTAATCACTCCTCCCCAGATCTAGCCCTCTCTGTTTCCTGCCTAGGCTAATATCATCCTTTACTAGCTACCCAAGCCTGAGATCAGCCTCCATGTCTGCCTCTTCTCTTCACTGATACCTAACTTGCAGCCTTGCCTCTCTGTAATCCTTATAGAATGACTTTCTGATATAAGTGTAATTTCTTCTCCTCTACATAAAATGCTTCAGTGGCATCTCATTGTCCACAAAATCAAATCTAAATACCTTGACACATCCTTCATAGTGCATTATTGACTGGCTATAGCCAGCTTATAATACAGTAATTCCTACTAGAACTTTCTGTATTAATAAAAGTTACCCATTTCTTCCATACCTCCCATACCATGCTGGACTTTGTATCTATCTATATCATCTCTATTTAATCAGTGACGTACGTAGTCTATTACATTGTCTGAAGGCAGTAGCAATGAGTAGCTCTTAGGGACCTTAAATGGAGAAGCTACAGTTTCCCTTTCAGTCATTTACGATGCACTTCCCTCTTAAGGGTACTATGCCTGTTCAGACTATTCAGTTAAACCGTGCAGTCTTCCTTATGCTCCATTTTTCCCCTCTCAGTGCCTGAATCACTATTAACGTAGACTTTCTCATACAACCTACTGCTATTTTCCTAGGGAGTCTTTTTTTATCCCCAAGTTTAAATAATATAACTGTTTACTTAGCCCCAATATAGTACTGACTACCCACCGTGTTAATCTGCCCTTTTACTGTCAAAATATATAACAGGATCAACTTGCAACTAAGAAAAGTATGTTTGGGCTCTCTGCTGCAGAGGTCTCAGTCCACAGATGTTTGGGCCTATTGCTTTGGACCTCTGAGAGCATGGAGGCAGGAGCACATGGTAAAGGAGACTGCTCACCTCATGGCAGTCAGAAAGTAGAGGAAGAGTCCATAATTCCAATATGCCTTCAAAGTCATATCCCAGTGACCTAACATTCTCCCAGTAGTCCCATCTCTGGAGCATGGGAATCACTGCCTGTCAATAGTTCCACAGTCCGGAGATCATCCACCTTTAGGATACACTTATTCAAATGCTAGCCCTGTCTGTCATCATTGCCAGCCTACTGCTCTGAGTTTCCAGTAGTCCATGAGCTTCAGAGAGCAGGCCTGTGTGGCCGTCATGGCTGTGTTTTGGGGTTCTAGCTCTGACAGACATCCCACTGGAGAAGGACTATTCAGCTCTGTGATTGGATGTCCCCATGCCTGAACTGTATGAAGTCTGTCTTCATGAGTGACACTGCCACAGATGAGATTGGTTAATATAGGACCTGGAAGATTTCAAGTGCACAAAAACCTCCTTTATCCTATGTAACTGTTCTGAACTGATAAAAGGGGCATCGTCCCAATCCTCAGAAGCTAGTTCTGGTACCTAACACTGAAGATACTCTGTGCTTCATGGGAAATATAGGACAATAAGTCCAACATTTATAGTCTCTGTTCTCCTCTTCCTCCTCCTCCTCTTCCTCTTCCTCTTTCTCTTTTTTCTCCTCTTTAAGTTTCCTAAATAAGGCAATCCCCAGGCGAGAGAGGAACTCAGAGTGAACTTGAATGTATCAAACCTTTGATTTCTCTATTCCTTTTGGAAGAAGCACTGCCAAGGTCCTGGCATAGCTAAATGACATGCTATTAACTCAGATAAACATTTTAAGCTCCAAGACACGTTTTAAGCTTCTTGAAAAATGGTACAAAGGAAATATAATGTTCTTAGTAAATTAAATTAGTTTGTTATCTACACTACAGTTACTTTGGGCTATTTAAATGCCATATTGATACAAACATGGCTTTTGCCTCATTAAATTACTGTTAAATTGTAGTAATCAATGACTAACCCTCTAAGCTTGTATTATATACATGACATTTAAAATTGCATTTTGATATCTTTAAGCAATAAGTTATTTTGCTCTTTTGGATGGTTCAGTTTTAAAAAAATATATCCTTTATCCTCAAAAGCACTTGTTCAATGTACAGTGGACCCTCATAACTAGCTCAGCCTATATGAATCCCCACAAGTAACTCAGCCTATATGGATCCCCATAACTAACTCAGTCTATATGGATCCCCATAACTAGCTCAGCCTATTTGAAGAAAATATCTCTACTGTGTTATTCACTCATTTGCTCACTCACACCTCATTGTTGCTTGAAATCGGTCTTATTTGAGATTGTTGCCCACTGGTCCCTACTTGACTCTAGGACAGCATTGTGGGTTGGGAATTTCTGTAATCTTAAAAACAGTTCACATCTTATAGAAAGAGGAGTGGATACACAGACATGCAGGAAAGAGACTGGGTTGCAGGACCTTGCAGGTAAGTTGTTGCCACGACAAATTTTACTTAGATCCGCCTTTAGGATTATAAGCCCTGCCCCCGCATCCCACCCCTGCCTTTGATTCAGGTGCCTATTCCTAGATGCCTCTCATGGTCATCTTGAGAATCAAAGGGAATGCGGCACTTTGGTCACTGGACAAAGAGGAGTGTGTCTGTGTTGTGCCTTGATGGGCCAGCTGCATCTAGGTCTTAGAGGACACTAGAGGAAGTAAGAATGGTCCAGCTCAGTGGTCAAAAGCACCTTGCTGAGTTCTCTTTGTGGAAACGTTCATTTCCAGAATCACAGAAGCGATGGTTTCTGTGCATTACTGAGTGTCCAGTATAGTTCAGGAATAAGAGCACCCCTGTGTGAACACAGCATGCATTTCTTACAGAGTTAATACTGACAAACTGCAGCCTCTCCCTGGCCCTCACCTTCAAAGTCAGCAACATAAGATAGGACTAATTGTCACCTGAGATTGCTGGAAAATTAAAATAACATGTTAGGATCGTAACAGGGCTCATAAGCAATAACCTTGCTAGGGCTCGTCTGTCTCCTTTGGGTCCTTGTCTAGAGCCTTTGCACACAGCTTTGTTCCCAGGTGTGTCCTTTGACCATAGGACTCGTGGCACAGTGCCCTTACAAAGCCACACAACCTGGTGCCGAGGAAAGAATCTTACCCAAAATAAACTAGAGAGACAAAGGCAAGCTGGCACGGGCAGAGCTGGGAGAAGCGGAGCAGGCTCCTGCAGCATCCACGCCTGGTCCCCTCGGCACTTTGAGTCACGGCATTCATGCCCAGCCAATGGAACTAATTGCCTGACAAAAAGACAGACTAGCAACTTCAGCTCCGAAATTAAAATCACTTCAACCACATCCTGAGCTCCTCGCCAACAGATTACAGGAGAATCAATTTTGCTCATCCAGGGTTTGCACGCCTGTTAATTTCTTGCAGGTGCTTTGTCAAGATCCAGAGGACGAATGATTAGAAGGACAATGTCTAAGATAAAAGAGTAAATGATATGACCAGTAGAGCATGAGAATATCCTGATACTTAAGTACAAATCCTCTTTCTTGCTGATCCATAAACCCCTGACAGAAATACAAAGCATCGCTGATGCAGGCCCTGCGGTTTATCTCTGGCAGCTAAAATGAGAAGGCTCTATTAACTCTGGTTCCAGTTATTCTCTTGAATTTTCTCCTCCATTCCTGTGGCAACTGGAAGGGAAGTAAGAAGAGAGAGGGCTCTTTGTGGCATAGGATATCAGTGCCAAGATCCCAGAGACAGAGGAAGGCCATACTTTAATGCTGATAGGTGGCATGTCCCCCTGTGTGTGCCACCAGAACAAAGGCAACTTGCTGGAGACAGGAGCTCAGGATCCTTCCAGAGTCTAAGGAGTTATAAGAACGAGGATCCTTCACCTCAGCTCTCAGGGACAGACCTCAGCAGATGTTCTAAGAACCCTGGCAAGATTTTCAAAATGGTGTGAGCTTAGTCAATTTATTCTGGAAGAATACATTCAGAGATGTCTGTGGATCTGAAAGCACATGGTCTTATACATTAGGCACTAACTAGCCATGTATGCATCTAGAAATGTGCCAAGGACCAACTGAAATTTGTTATGTCAAATACATTGGGTTTGGAAGGTTTTGTGTTTTTTCAATGGAGGATGTAAAATGTTTTGTATTGACTTTATATTCATTAGATATTGAAAGTATTTTTTAATATATTGGGTTAAGTGAAATGTATGAAAGCAACTTCATTTGTGTATTTTCTTAATTTTATCTTCATAGTTTAGTGATGAGGATTAGATCCAGGGCCTTACAAGTGCTAGGTAAGTGCTCTACTAATGAGTCTACCTGACCACTTAGCTGCACTACCACTAAACTACATCCCCAAACCTGTTTCTTTTGTTGAATATAGCAACTAGAAATTCCCAAGTTGCATAAATGTCTGTAGCTAATATTATATTCCCATTGACTAGCACTATTCTATCAGGTTAAGAATCATTTACTTCAAGGATGTCTTATAATAAAGTATCTGACTCTGGTGAGGGCTTCATTCCTGGTTTATAAAAGGGATCTTTTCAGCCGGGCGTGGTGGCGCACACCTGTAATCCCAGCACTTGGGAGGCAGAGGCAGGCAGATTTCTGAGTTTGAGGCCAGCCTGGTCTACAGAGTGGGTTCCAGGACAGCCAGGACCACACAGAGAAACCCTGTCTCAAAAAAAAGGGGGGGGGATCTTTTCAGTGTGCTCTTAAGTGGTGGGAAAGGTGAGTAAATCCTCCTGGGCCTCAGACTATTTTATGAAAACACCAAGCTTCTTGTGAGAGCAGAATTTGTGATCCACACTCACAGGCTCCCCCTACTCCTAATAACATGTTGGGGTTGGCATTTCAACATGGTAATTCTAGGAGGATACAGCATTTAGACCATAGAAGAGGGAACAATAAATAGGAGACTGTGGGAAGATGGAGCTTCCTTGGAAAGAGAGAATTGTTTGATCAGAATCTGTCAGTAAATATAGAAAGCAAAAGGCATTGTGCACACAGATAAGCACTGGAGGAGTCAGGAAAGTTAAACGCACAGCTTACCTCTTCAATGAAATGAGATGTTTAGTTGTTCCTCTTAGGATGCCAGGAATCGATATAGTTTTACAACCTGGTGATCCTTTGTTGTCTGATAAGGCAGGTCCTACACATAACTCCCAGAATTTATGCTTGGCTTATCACAGACCCTTTCCCTAAATCTTGAGCATTGCTTATAGGCCATAAAACCTATCCTTATGTCACTGTGCTTTACCACAGCCTAAGCAACGTCTATTTTTTAAGACAATAACAACACAAATACTTGAAGCAGGGAGTTAGAGGTAGCTCACTAATTAAGAGTGTACATTGCTTTTCACAAAGGATCTAAGTTTGTTTTTCAACATCCATGTCATGTGATTCACAACTGCTGGTGACCCCAGCTCTAAAGAATTTAATTCTCTATACAGATTACACACACACACACACACACACACACACACACACACACACACACGTTTCCAGTCTCATGACTATGAATGCTGGGAAAAGTGGGGACCATCATTGATAAAGTATTTGTCTTAGTTACTGTTTGGTGATGAAACACTATGACCAGGGCCATTTATTTAAAAAAAAAAAAAAAGTAACCGGGGCGGGGGGGTGGGGTGGGGCGGGGGAGCTTGCTTACAATTTGAGAGAGTTAAGCCATTGTCATCATGGCAGGAAGTATGGTAGCAGGCAGACAGGCATGGTGCTGGAGAAGTAACTGAAAGCTCACACGTGATCAGCAAATTACAAGCCAAGAGAAAGAGACAGACACAGAGACAACAGAGAGATGGAGAGAGAGGGGAGATACCTGTCATGACACATCTCCTCCAACAAGGCCACACCTCCTAATTTTTCCCAAACCATTCCACTGAGATTCAAACATATGAGCCTATGGGGTGCATTCTCTTTCAAACCACCACATTCTACTCCCTAGCCCCCACAAGCTTATATCCATTCCATAATACACAGTATATTTAGCCCAACTTCAAAATTCCCCATAAGCCAGAGGCCAGCTCTGGAGCTCTCGTTCTCCATTGAAGGTAGCTGAGGAGAAAAAAAACATTGGCGGGAACAAAACTTGGTCTTGTGAGAGATTACGGTTGCTTTTATTATAATAATGATTGCCTGTCTTGATTCTAAGTTACAAGCTGCTGACCTCTGGTTGAATTAACATCTGTTGCCTTTAAGCACAGTGTGGGGGTTGAGTGGCTGGGGGTTAGGGGGATTGGGTAAACAGGTCTTTAGGTCCTCCACACCACCCATCACCCAGCCCTAAGGTTAAGAGGTTAAGAGTTTATTTACCTCCCTTTCATCTAGGGAAAGTCGCTTGAACGGGGGGAGGGGGGGGACCTTTTTAAAAAGGATTATAATCTTTATTTCTAAGAAAAAATAAAAGGGGGAAACCTATCAGACTATATAGTCTATAAATTTCTAAGTTACTATACTCTGCTGTCCTTCTTCCTCTTCCTCATCTTGCCCTCTCCTTCTAACTCCTTGTCTAAATCCTTCTGTAATGTAATGCAACCCAATGTAATCATTCCTAGTTTTTTGTACTTTTTCTAGATCACATGGTTTTTCCAAGCATCCTATTTTTTAAAAAAAGTTCACCAAAAGTTCATACATAAATTCAAATCATAAATTGAATAAGAAGTTTGCAACAGAGATGCTTACATCTATTTTCATTAAGAGTAATTAGCTAGACATCTGTTGTCTGTCACTGGCTCCACAGATTCGTTGAGAGTTAAAAACTATAATTTTTGTGACTAAGTTAACATTGAAGTTTCGTATAGATAAACCCAGTCAATATTTTGACTTCTGTCCTTGAACCTACAATTGTTTTACAGCCTCTTGAAATATGTTCTAAGTTGTAAATGCCTGCTTTCTATCTCAGAAGCAATTAACTCTTGACATTTAAAGACTGGCAGAGTTGTAATTGCAGTTTTCGTATCAGAGAGGATTTAATAACGGCTTAATAATTATTAATATAATTTTAGGAATTCTTAAAGGATCAGCATTAAGAATTAAGAAATCATCTATTCTAATACTAAAGCACATTCACAAATATAGTGACTACAATAGCCCTCCTGGTGTTCAATAAAGGTGAAAAAAAGTATGAATGAATGAGAATGGCCAGGACAGTGCAGATTCCCCTGTTGCTAATTAGAAATTGCTATAAAAGGTAACTAGTACACCATGTGGTTCCACTGGGGCACAAATCCAGGACCTTCTGCGTGTAAAGCAGATGTGAATGGGCGGGGGGGGGGGGGAGAAGAGGACTTATGGAACACATGGTGAGGGGAAACTGGGAAAGGGGGAAGCCTTTGAATGTAAACAAAGAATATAGAAAATAAAAAAACAATAAAAAAATCATCTATTCTATATAGCAACACTATAAGACAGTACATCTTTGTTGACCTGCAGAAATCTGTTCCTCTAATACCTAGTGATTGTTTTATATATATATATATATATATATATATATATATATATATATATATATGATAAAAGGAAAGGCATATTAATAGCAGGAATCCTTCCAAAAAGGTAGTCCCTTCAGCCTTGTCTTGAAGGGCTCGTTCATCATGACTCACAGTCCACGGTGAAACCATCTCAGGGAGATCACCTGCTAGTTTTTAGCCTCTTCTAGATGGTTCCTAGCACCCATCAAACTCTCAACACTGTTTTAAAGTCCAAAGTCTCTTCTGAGACTCAAGACACTCTCTTAACTGTAACCCCTGTAAAATCAAAAGTCAAGTTATATACCTCCAACATACACAGAATATATGTTACCATTCTAAAGGGAAGAAAGGGAGTATAATAAAGAAATACTAGACCAAAACAAAACCAAAAGCCAGCAGGGCAAATTCAAATAAATTCTGCAACTCCATGCCTGATATTAAAGGCTTACTAGATGGCTCTTCATTTCCAGCTTTTCTGACTTTAACATACTTCTCTCTCCTGGGTTGGCCCACACTGTGTATGCAGCTCTCCTTGGCAGAGAACTCATGGCTCTAGCATCACCAGACATATTGGGGTATCCAATGAAATCCTTGACAGCATCATAAAATAGCCTTTCTGGACCTCCTTGCAAAGACTCCCCTACCACACACCTGGTCCTGACAGCTTTCCTTAGACATGGAGAAAGGTTCCACAACCCTTTCCTGTATCCTTCTTGACTCTAAATCCAGAGCCATGTAGCTGGGGCTGGAAGCTTCCCCCACCCACCCCAAACATTTACATCCTCTTTGACTTGTTGATGACTTCCTTGGCTGCACAAGTTTCCCTTTTTACAATTCTCAGGACTAGCTGGGTAGGGTCTTTCTTTGAGGATACCACCCTTTACTCCGCTAGCATCAGGCTTTCTCATCTCCTTGAACCCAGAACTTGGCTCCAACATTAATGATGTCCTTTTCTCCTCTAAGTGTACATTTTGCACTTACTTCTCTTTGCTCCACTTCCTCCTGTCATTGTAGATCTTTATAAGAGAGATTACTAATAACCAAGTGAATAATCAATATGAAGCTCTCTTGAAATTTCCTCTGTAAATGATACTAGTCAAAAAATTTAGCCTCTGGCAGATTCTTAGGACAAGGGCAAAAAGCTATCATGTTTTCTGTCAAAAGTTTTTTTAAAAAAATCACAAGAATGTTCTCTAGACCAATTGCTAAAATTCTTTCTCCTGTAAAACCTCTTAGCCAAAGCTTCCAATGTCCACATTTCTGTCAGCACTATTGTCTTCCACTCTCCTAGTGAGGGACCTTAAGGGCTTTGTGCAGTCCCACACCCTCCCTTACCACCTCCCCCTCCCACCTGGGGTCAAGTCTAGGCCACGTTTAATTCTCTACCCACAGGAACATTCTTAAGTAAAAAAATAAAATAAAAAAATTTAAAAAAAAATTCTCAGAAAAACCTCAGAATGTACTGACTGATAGTCACCTGGCCCTCGGGAACATCCCAGGTAGAGTTCAAATGTCTGTCATGATCTGCCCATGTTTGTCAGCCGATAGATTTAAAGGTCAATACGCTTAGCCAATAAGTTTGAACTGTAACCTTGCTGATGTAACCTGTGCCCCTCAAAAGTATAAAAACTGCTTGTAATAGCCGTTTGGGGTTGCTTTCTAGTCACTCAGCTTGAGGGGCTAATTGAAGGTCGATCCTGGTGTGGTGAAAAATAAGCCTCTTGCTTTTGCATCAATCTGTATCCCAGTGTCTCACTCAGGGCTGTCGTGAAGTAAGTACCACTGACTGAGGGTCGGGGCCTTACAAGAGAATGCCAGAGTGAAACTAAATCTTTGGCTTTGTCTAAGCCGGCTTCCTCATCCTATGTATAAGAGGACAAAAATTACCATGAATGGTGGAGTGGTCTGTCGGAGGCTGCCCATTAACTCATCATGCATCTCTGGCCTGAGCCCAGCCTGACTCTTGGACTATTTACTGCTCTTGTCAGGTCACCTATCTCTCCTTCTGGGAAAGGATATTTGTTTTGCAAAGCTGTATATAAATAGCTGCATTTGTTTTTGGTTTTTTTTCTTCTAAATTAGTCAATCACACTCAATATTGGATTTCTGTCTGTCTGTCTGTGACAGGGCCTCTATGCAGTCTTCACTTTCCTGAAACTTGCTATGTAGACCAGGCTGGCCTCACAAAGATATGCCTGTCTCTGCCTCCCAAATGCTGGAATTAAAGGCTTATCCCACCATTTCAAGATTAATATCTCATATTTTAAAAAGGTGAATTGGTAGTTATATATAGTAGCTACTTCTACCACCATTATTATATGTTGTTCTTGAGGAAAAAAAGTCTGCTAGTACAGATATAACCAGAAATTTTTATTCTAAGCATCACCTAAAGGAAGAATTAATGTTTTTAATTTTTAAAATCAAAATATGATTACCTTGTTTCTGCTTTCTCTTTCCTCCCTCTAATCATTCCTATTCACCTCCATTGTGCACTCTTTCTCTATTTCTTTCTCTCTCTAATTCATATCCTTCATTTCTTTAATGTTGATATATACATATGTATGTATATGTATATGTATATGCATATATACATGTGTATATGTTTACATATATTTGTGTCTTGGCTGGTTTTGTGTGTCAATTTGACACAGGCTGGAGTTATCACAGAGAAAGGAGCTTCAGTGGGGAAGTGCCTCCATGAGATCCAGCTGTGGGGCATTTTCTGGATTGGTGATCAAGGTGGGAAGGCCCATTGTGGGTGGTGCCATCCCTGGGCTGGTAGTCTTGGGTTCTATAAGAGAGCAGGCTGAGCAAGCCAGGGGAAGCAAGCCAATAAGTAACATCTCTCCATGCCTCTGCATCAGCTCCTGCTTCCTGACCTGCTTGAGTTCCAGTCCTGACTCCCTTTGGTGATGAACAGTAATGTGGAAGTGTGAGCTGAATAAACCCTTTCCTCCCCAACTTGCTACTTGGTCATGATGTTTATGTAGGAATAGAAACCCTGACTAAGACAATTCCTAAATATGTAATAGAACTGCCCTACTTAGTCTGTATAACATTAATTGTGTGCATATGGTTTCAGGACTGAAAACTTAGTACTGGATAAAGGTTTAGGGGCATTTCCCTAAGCAAAAGTATTTTCCCATTCTTGGCATTCATTATCTGCCTGTAGTTGTCTAGGGTTGAGGTTAGGTGTCCAGAACCAAGCAGGCTAATTTCCTTCTTCTTGAGCAGGATTTTAGTCCATGGCCCCACGGCAGTCTTGAGTATATCATAGCATACTGGTCATTGTTTTAGTTCATAGGTATCACGGCTGGGCAGGACTATTGGTTGTTTTCCTCCCTTGGAAGCTTACATGATGCTTTCTAATACCATGAAGCTAGAGCTCAGAGATGAGGCTTTAGGTGAAAAATACTCAGATCCTTCAGGTTCTGTGTCCAAAGTACATGGTCTCTTCAGCAATAGAGAATTACTTTCCCCTCTGGGGGTAGAGGTGGGGAGCAAGGGCAACAGCAGTATCTTATAGTATTTTGGGTGTCCCTTGGACAATCCTAACCAACAACTAACATGGGGGCATCTCCTGACTGTTGATGGGGGTTTTGTTAGTCTATTGCTCTTAGGGGGAGCCTTGCCAGTGCAGATGAAAGATTTTCATTTAACCTATATATGTATATGCATATATGTATATGTATGTATATGATATATATGCATTATATGTAATTTTAGGTAGATGCATATTAATATTTCTTTATGTCTGCTTCAGACATCCTTTGTGTTATTTTACCTGCCTTCTTCTCCCTTCACCCTCCCTAGTTAAAGTTTTCCTTCTCCCCCAATTCTCTTCAAATCACTCCTACCCTGACAGCCCTCTGTACTGGAGCATCATTTATAAAGTACCACTTTACTTAGTAGTAACTGATAGTTTTGTACTCTGCAAAACAAATTTTGCCAATATAAAACTGTTTCAAGAAGCCTTCCAATTTAATTTCACTGCCTATGTTTTTTAGCCCATGAGCACTGAGGACTCCATTGATCAAACAGTAGCTGACTGGCCTAAAAGTCACACTTGCATTATTCTGTATGTATGTGTGCAGTATGAATTTATTCCTGTGCTTTTGGCAGGTGTGGGGGAGTTAAATGAGTCACCAGGTCTCACTGCTAGGTAGTTGCTGATACTCCAAAGTCAAACTTGTTGCAGTGGGAGCCCTTGGACTTTTGAGAAGGATTTCCCATCAGAAGGTTTCATCACCACCTTAAACCCTCCAACTCTCTTACTACTCCAGATTTTAGGCTCTTCCCACCCCCTTCATCTGCCTTTCCATGCTTTACCTCTCCTACGTCTAACCTTCATTGGGAATTATATAAACTATTTGGTTTTTCTGGGCCTCTTGAATGTACAGAAAGAAGAAGGATCAGTTTATACCCTTGCTGTAGTAAACCTCAAGAGATGTCTGCTGATAAAGGATCTGAATGCAACTACCCCTTTTTAGCCTCCATGATTAAAACTAGGTCTACACATCAGCAATTTGCTTTTCTAAGATTATCTGCCTCCACCTAGTGTTGTAGTCTAATGGTTCACTTATCTCTGGAGCCTTTTTACCAGATGGGGCTGCTCTCCACAAGGTCACTTGTTTTCTAAATTTTAATGTGTTTGAGTGACAGACTCACTTGGGCATGAACATGAAGAGAGAAATCTCCATCTACGTCTCAAGTCTGCTGAGTCACTGACATTCTGAGCATCCTCTTTCCGCCAAGACAGCATCTGTTTTCAGGAAAAGTGGGCAGAGTGAGAGGCTCCAGGGTATGGAGAAAGGAGGGAAAGAATAGAACAAGCCCTCTTTCCAACATCAAGTTGCATCTTCTCAGCATCTCTCCCATGCCCTGGCCTTCATAAAGGAGAAAATTAAGAGAATCAGAGTGGCTGGGACTAATGGCAGATACCTTTAATAAAAGTGTTCATGAGGCAAAATCAGGAGGATCTCTGGGAGTTCCAAGCCAACCTAGACTACATACAGAGTTCTAGAGCAGTCAGACATACATAGTCCACATCTCAAAACAAAACAAAACAAGATGGCATTAAAGTTTTTAAAAATTAATCTGCTTCCTTAATGTAGTAGGTAATGCCTATTTCATAAAGAGTGAAAAATTGGGGTGTAGACTATTCAGTGGTGAAATAGAATAAATATTCACCTTCTGGTTAAAGATAAAATGAATCTAACATTCTTTAACAGACCGTCATTTTCTTGTCCTTTCTCATCCCCAGAGGGGGGAAAAAAGTGGACACTAGAAACAAAAGGCAGGTTAATTACTGTGGAAATTAAAGTACATTCCATCTGTATATCTGAAAAGGATGAATACGTTTTTAGAAGAAAGCATGTTGAGAGAAAGAGACAGACTAATGGGATAGCAGAAGATGCCTCTGAAGGGATCCGAACATAACTCATCTACCCAAGGCTCGTACATAAAGGGCATGAATGGCAAACCCCTGCTGGAGTTATATCCAAATTCACAGGTCATGAATCCACTGAGAAAAGGAGCACTTCACAGTCAAGAGTTTTCAGTAAAGAAACTGTGTTTGAAAACCATCCACTATATATGTTTGACATCTAGTGTATATATATATATATATATATATATATATATGCATGCATATATGTGTGTGTTATGTGATCATGTTAATCATATGTACCCCTATAACCTACCATTTCTGCACAATAAAAATATTCATTATCCTTCAAAAAAAGAAAGAAAAACATCTTCATAAAATTTTCAAAACATTCAAAGTAGTAAATTAAGGAATTGATGAAAAAATCAAGGCAAGAATCAAAGTTCTTTGAAATTAGGAGATAGGCTGGGCAGAGAGCTTCTACCAGGGAAGCAGAACCAGGAAATGATATCATGGTGGTATGAGTGATAAATGTCACCCATATTTGCAGGCATGTGAATAACTTGATTGCTAGTCAGTAGTGCTGTTTGAGTAGGATTAGGAGGTGTGGTCTTTCTGGAGTAGTAAGGTCTTCCACTCGGGAAATCTTGGGGAGCTTGAAGACTTGTCGAGTTCCCATTTTAATTCCTCTGCTTCTTGCCTGTGGTTTTAGTTGCATGCTCTCAGCTTCCAGCTGCAGCCACGGTGCCTTCGCTCCACCACATCTCTGACTGTCTGGAAATGTAAGCAGTGACATGGAAGTGTAAGCCGAATAAACCCTTTCCTCCTAAGTTGCCTTAATCATGGTGTTTTACCACAACAATAGAAAAGTCACTAAAACAGATATTAGGAATTACAAGAAACTGTCTTATGCAGTGGTAGGGGATACTTAATCAAGTTCAACACCCACAGGGCAGTGCTCTGGATGGGGTCACTTGTGGCTGCTCCTCAGAGTGGAGCATTAGGCCCTCCCTCCTCTGTCTCCCTCATCTCCCTACCTTCTTCATTTTTCATTCTCTTCCTCTACCCTCTGTGTCTGCCAGAAATCTCATCTCACATTTCAAAGCCTATTCACTTTCCATTAACCATACACTCTTTTTAAAGATTTTTTTAAAGAAATATTTATTTATTTTATGTATATGACTATTGCTGTCTTCAGAAACACCAGAAGAGGGTATCAGATCCCATTACAGATGGTTGTGAGCCACCAATGTGGTTGCTGAGAATTGAACTCAGGACCTCTGGAAGACAGTCAGAGCTCTTAACCACAGACCCACCTCTCTACTCATACACTCTTAATTTCTATTCTCACACATATTTCCAAGTTTCCATTTACAAACTAATGAAGACAGGTAGTTATTCATGTGAGTGTTTCACCTTAGCATAGGAGGATGGTGAAAACAAGTTCACACTTGTTAAATATGTACTGAAATGATAGAGTGTGCAAACAAGGGACCCCGAACTTCAGACCCATTACCAGCATTGAAGATCTACTGCTGTCTCTGATTAAAAGAATAATAATAACAATAATAAGTTCTTCTGCCTCTTCCAAGAGTGGTGAATATTGCTTTTGTTGTTGTTGTTGTTGTTGTTGTTGTTGTTGTTTTGCTTTTTCGAGACAGGTTTTCTCTGTATAGCCCTGGATGCCTGGCTGTCCTGTAACTCACTCTGTAGACCAGGCTGGCCTTGAACTCAGAAATCCGCCTGCCTCTGCCTCCCAAGTGCTGGGATTAAAGACGTGCGCCACCACCACCGCCCTTCCAAGAGCAATGAAAGACTGAGACTACAAATTACAAAGACTTAACATCCTCCTTTTAGTGAGGAGAGCAAAACCAAGGGAAATCACTAATTTGTATGAAAAACGTGCACAATTTCAGACCAGAAAAGTAGAGAGAATGAAAGAAACAGGTGATTGAATCCTGTGTAGCGAGAAAAAGATCATGTTCATGTGACGGCTTAGGCATCCACTTGCTCACTACGTTTTATTGAGTACCAAATTCCAGGCATTATATACTAAACACATCTATCATGGGCACTCAGGAGGTGACCGTCTTCCTAATCTAAAAATAATATTCCCTAGGCTTTTGTTGTTTCTTGGTGTGCTTGTTAGCTTTTTCTTGTTAAATGCAAACTATTTCCAATTATTGGCTCAGTGGGTAAAGGCCTTGCAAGCCTTGATAACCTGAGTTCAATTCTGGAACCCAACTTTGGAATGAGAGAACCAACATCACAAAGTTGTCCTCTGACCTCCATACATGCACCATGTTACATGTATGCCCACCACCATAAGAGACATATCATATGTACAAATACAACTGCTTATTTTAAATTTATAATAGCTAATCTAGTCTATAAACCCAGGCTCGGTTTTTCCCAAAGTACTCACTCCTTCCAGTATTTAGACATGTACAATATAATGTAACCGAGGGATCCGTACCAACTAGTTACCGCAAATGTATTTCTTCAACTCAGTCTCCTTCAAAGATTTAAAATCTCAAGAACAATTGATTGCTTTTTCTTTTTTTTTTTTTCCGGGAACAATTCAGAAATCAAGAAATGAGAAAATTTAGAGAACATTGACTTATTTTTCCCATTTCCTAATCCAGTCTTTTAAGAAAGAGGTATAGAATTTTGAGCCTAAGAGAACACAAGAGATGAGAAAAGGGAGGTTAAATGATTCTTGGGAGATGGCAGGGCTAGCCTCAGCAAGAGACTGGCCAGCATACCAGCCCCTATTACTAATCCACACAGGAAGCAAAGGCATCTTGTTCACCACCCCGGTAAAAGTCCACAGTGCCTGCACAGACTGCACACCCACTGTTTCTACTCTTTGTTCCAGACACTGAGCAACTAAAAGGCCTGTTTCCTGCTCTGTCGGAGTCCACAGTGCAAGATGAAAGACATTTTCTGCAATGTTTGTACGAAGTAATATTGCTCACTTAAGTCTCACTTCTGCTTTTATTATTTGCTTTAAGATCATAAACGAAGTGCTTCCCAGGGATAATTCTGTAAACACTTTCATTTTCTTGGGGTTTTTCAAGGACATCAGAAGAAACCAGTTTTGTCTGGAGGGCCAAAGCCCATGGAGTTTGGCTGATTCCGAGAGATCTTCAGAGATCGCTGCCCCAACACAAGGAACAAATATGCTCTTTCGTATGTTCCCCCATTGTCTCCTAAAAACATACTGCAGGAGAGCCAGGAGAGCCTGACTAGATCTTCCGTAATGTACAAAATACTGACCTCCCCCTCTGTCAGCTTGTCCACTGAGGTGCTGAAGGAGTGCAGAGACTATAAATAGTAAAGTCGAGGTTAGATGGCTTCTGTTTTGTTCTGTTCACAGAAAGCCAGTTGTCTTGCCCTTCTCCATAGTATTTCTCTTACCTGTAATTCGGGCTGTAGGACCAGATGTGTGACTCAAAGATGCCCACAGAGGCCTGGCAGGTAACCAGCATGTGAAAGGACAGCTTTGGTGTAAAACAATTGTTTGTTTAGGATCTGACTAGTTCTGACTAGCTAACCACTTCCCTCTCCTTCATGAATCTGAGTGGCCCTGCTTGCTTCAGTACCCAAACACAGCAGAAGAAATGCTGTCTGACTCCTCGACCTCAGCACAGTACACTTTGTAGCATGAATATCTTACCCCCTCTTCAAAGCCCTGAGCTGCTAGATAGAGAAGTCAGCCATCACTGGGAAGAGCCAGACTGAAGTGAGCTAAGGTCTCATCCAGCAGACAGATCTATATCCTACTATGTGAACAAAGCTACCTCGAAAATCCCAACCTCCACCAACTTACAGCTGAGCACAGCCACATCTGCCCCAGACGGCACATGTCTACCAGCTGAGCCCAGTCACCTCATGGTCTTGTTGGGAACACTCCTCCACTGTTGGTGGGATTGCAAGATGGTACAACTGCTCTGGAAATCAGTCTGGCGGTTCCTCAGAAAATTGGGCATGACACTTCCAGAGGACCCTGTCATACCACTCCTGGGCATATACCCAGAGGATTCCCCTCTATGCAATAAAGACACAATGTTCATAGCAGCCTTATTTATAATAGCCAGAAGTTGGAAGGAGCCCAGATGTCCCTCAAAGGAGGAATGGATACAGAAAATGTGGTATATCTACACAATGGAATACTACTCAGCAATTAAAAATAATGAATTCATGCAATTTGTAGGCAAATGGTTGGATCTGGAAAACATCATCCTAAGCGAATTAACCCAATCACAAAAGAATACATATGAAATGCAATCACTGATAAGTGGATATTAAAGAGCCCAGAAGCTCTGAATACTCAAGGCACAATTAGCAAATCAAAAGATTCCCAAGAAGAAGGGAGGAGAGGACACTGGTCCTGAAAAGACTGGTTCCAGTTTTGCAGAAGAGTACCAGAACAGAGAAAGGGTTGGGGGGTGATTGGGGAATGGGGGGGGGGAAGAGGACTTATGGGACATATTGTAAGGGGGGAACTGGGAAAGGGGAAAGCCTTTGGAATACAAACAAAGAATATAGAAAAAAAGAAATCCTTTTTGTTTTTCTGTTTAATTTTCAGACAGGGTCTCACCACGTAGACCTGACTGTCCCAGACAGAACTCACTACGTAGACCAAACTTGTCTTGTCCTTAGCTTCCTGCTTTTTCCTAAGTGCCTATTATGTCACATGTGAACCAAAGTAGAGACTTAAACCAATCACATCATGCTACATAATAGGCACAGTTATGGTAGGCCAGGACCACAGGACTGTTAGACAGGTATTTAACTGTAACTCATCCAACCACTGTGGGACCCTTGGAACTGGAGCTCATTTTCCAATAAGGCTGCCTTCTGTGATATCTGCAGGATTTTCTCTGACAAGAGAGTAGAGGCTCACCTTAGAGACCTGGCCTGAGCCTTTTACTTAACAGTGAGGTTGAGAGTCCTTTCAATGCCGGGCTGTCATGTAGCCAAAGTAGGATTTGAATTTGAGGATCATGATCAATACAAACTCCCAGTCAATATAATAGAACCAGATGGAAAGATTAACCAATTCTTGGTTAAAGTGTAGTGTCTGATGGTATAGGAAGTATGGAATTTGGGCACAGATCACCCGGGTAGAAGTCCTACACTCTCTGGGTATTCCCTTTATGACTCCTTTGGGCTATGTCTTATGTAGAAAGTCCTTCTAAGGCTGCATTATGAAAGTTCTTTATAATTGCTAAAAGTACTCCAGAGATATTAATAGGAAAGGAGCCTATTTATGACTTTCCACTGTTTTCTGAGAGTCCCAGGAGGATTTTCTAAGTTGACATTAGAGTTGAGATTTGTCTACTGTGAGAGCCAAGCTGGAGATTGCTCAGAAGAAAGCTCCAGCCAGGCTGCTTTGTATAGGAACCTCCTCCTAGAGTCCTACAGCAAGTGTCACAACCACAAGCTGGGACAGGTGGGCAGTTGGTGAGGCCTAAGTGAACTTCACACCCCGCTCCAATCTGGTGTGCTCACAAGCCTTGTGTTGTTTTTTAACAAAATCTCGATCGTTTGATTTTACCAATAAAGACTAAGGAGCCAGATGCTGGGGTGAAAACCTACTAGCTCAGAGAGGCACCCAGCTGACCTTCCTCCTCAGCCGCGTCCAAGAAGGAATGCCCTCTCTTTCACACACACAGTCTCAAAAAACCTTCAAATTGAACATCCCCTCCTATTTCCTGTTAGTCTCTCTATCCATCCTCCTGACTGCATCTTACTCTCTATGGGTTTTTTTTTTTCCTTGATAATCCTATGTTCATTTTCTGTCAACTGGTTGCTTGCTCTGCCTTCATAGTTGACTATGGTTGACCTATGGTTGACTTTATTTAATACTGTTTACAATTCTCAAGCAGAAAAGCTCTTGGATTAAAGGTATGTGCTAAGGCTCAGCTACACCACAATTAAAAACAGGTTTTTCCAGTAAATAACACAATCTTGGGGTTCACAGTGTAATCAAATATCCTGAAACATTCTAATGGACACCTAATTACCCCCATACAATAGAAGTAAATAGGACCTATAATTCAGACTGCAAGGAGACAATTTCCAAAACTTCAGGCCATGGGCCTACATCAGATCGTATAAGTGCACAGGGGGTACCTATCATCTCCACAGGCCCAGGAAATAAGAAGAGTGGATTACAAGACCTGCATTAAAAAGTATACATAAGCTTTTTCTTGTCCCAGGCCCTGGGAAAAACAAGTAGCTCCTATGGAGGAAGGGAGGATGCTTAATGTTTCCTTTAACAATCATTCTTTACTCCCAAAATAGAATTAATATCAAAAACTCATTGGGTTGGATACTGAAAGCACCTGATCTAGGAAAAATATATGCAGTCAATTTGCATTTGTGTGCAAATATTGTGTGCCTCCCCCACTTTATCCTATTGCTTGCAGTCATTCCTATTTACATTTCCCAACTGAGTGCATTCTCCATGACCCAGTAACCTGGCACGGCCTTTGTTAAAGCAAGATCCTGTTGCTTCACTTCACTGGGCCTAACTGAGAGTCACCCCATGGAAATTGTAAATTTGCAAATCACAGAAGCACTTGATGTATTATCAATACCATGTATGTATATGGTGATAGGAGGAGATGTGTCAGGCTGACATCCTAGCTGGATAATAACCCCACAGGCAAAGAGGGATGCTTCAGGGAGGTACCTGGGGCCCCAAAAAACTGGGAGGCACTAAAGCTGACACAGTTAAGGCTGCTCGAGGTTCAGCAACTTGAAGTGCTGCAGAACATGGAGGGAAAACTCGTTTGAGAGAAACAGGGGATTGTGCTGAGGAGCAGTGAAAAATGAGGCCTGCCATGCAAGGTTGAGCAAGACAATTGGAGCAGGACACTGGATTGGGTCTGAGCTCTAAGGCCTTGAGTACCACTCACAGTGGTTGCTTCCCCGCATCATCTAACTCACGATACGTGAATTCCTTAGGTTATAGTGTCTTCTTACTATAAAAAGCATAGGCTTTTTTGCTGTTTTTCTTTCAAAGTATATATCCTCCATTTTGGACCAGCAGATATCTAAGATATACACTTGGATATACTAGACACAGATCTAAAACATGTAGCAAGCTAGAAAAGAAAGGAATACAGTGTCCTCTTATCCCATCCATGGAATTTTTAACTACTGAGGAAATAAACTGAAGAAAAGCAACATGTAATTCCTTCTAGTGGCTTGAGTCTGAATGCAAATCTATGTTTAGGTGATAGATCTGTATTGGTTAGTTTTATGTCAACTTGGCACAAGCTATAGTCATCTGACAGGAGGGACTTCAATTAAGAAAATGCCTCCATAAGATCAGGCTATAGGCAAGTCTACAGAGCATTTTCTTAGTTGATGATTACTGGTAGAGGTCTCATCCCATGGTGGATGGTACTCTCCCTGAGCTATCCTGGGTTCTTTAAAAAGCAAGCCATGGGGAGCAAGCCAGTGAGCAGCACTCCTCTATGGCCTCTGCATCAGCTCCTGCCTCCAGGATCCAGCCCTGTTTGAGTACCTGTCATGACTCCCTTAAATCATGAACAGTGATGTGGAAGTATAAGCTGAATAACACACTCTTGGTAATATTGTTTCACCACAGCAATAATAACCCTAACAAGGACAGTATCTAACTTGCTATAAGTATATGAAGGCTTTACGTCTTAGTTTGGTTTTCCTGGAAGCGACTTAAACACTTGGGTTAATGGAGGGTGAGGGATATGAAACAAAAGGGAGAAATTAATATAAGGGTGTGACATTGAGGCCATTGCCTCATTTGGGCTCAAGGGCATTGGGCCCTTCAGAGAAACGTTCTGAATGCTTCTCAGAATTGTCTGCCTAAAGGGTGGGAATATGAAGAGACAAGTCTCTGGCTTCTGATCTTCTTAGTTGCCCATCCCTAATAGTATTAACATCCTCCCCTCACCCAACACATATACCAACATGAGATACACTTAATGCCATGACCCTGCAGGCTCTGCTGGAAGGAAAGAGGCTCTGGGACAGAACAGTTAAATTTGTGTGGTGATGAAAATATACACCAAGGCAAGGTAGGCACACATTCATGGAGGACTATTTGGTTTAGTTGCCATCCAAACAGACTCAGCCAGGGGCTCTGATGCAAGACATACCAAGCGAAGCTGTTAACAGGGTGGCTTCTCTTCCTCCACCACGCCAACCTTTCTTTAAGTACAGCAGCCCCGAGTGATTTATTCTAGCTCTGTCAAGTACATTTCCAAAGTCTTTGTGTTTTTATATTTATATTTAGCTTAAAGGTCACAGGTCCTCAGTGAGTGGGAGAGGGAAGCTTTCTTCCCCAGTAAACACTTGGCAATGCCTAGAGATATACTTTGATGGTTGTAACTAGAGAGATGGTATTGTTGCCATGCACAGGGTTGAAGGTGGAGGCACTGCTTAGCATCTGACAATACATCAATCTTCTACAACAAAGAATTTTCTAGTCCAAAATATTAGCAACTCTAAAGTTGAAAATCCAGTGTCAGAACAATCAAGACACCAAAGAAGGAGAAATAATGTCAGAAAAATCTGGAAACAGGTGCACCAGATTAAATGCCCCAGTCCTGTAACACTGGGCGGTTTTGACAACAAAAATCTCAGAATTGTGTTATATCTGCATAGTCAGTTTGTGACTTACCTTATATGCCTTCAGTCACCAAAATGGGACTTCATAAGCCTAGATTGAAAATGATTATTGGTGGGGGCTGGAGAGATGGCTCAGCGGTTAAGAACACTGACTGCTCTTTTGAAGGTCCTGAGTTCAAATCCCAGCAACCACATGGTGGCTCACAACCATCCGCAATGAGATCTGTTGCCCTCTTCTAGGGGTGTCTGAAGACAACTACAGTGTACTTACAAATATAATAAACAAATAAATCTTTTTAAAAAGAAAGAAAGAAAATGTTTATTGGTATAAAAATGGCTCTAGAACAGAAAAGGGGGTGATGGGAATCTAGAATTGGTTCTTGGATGTGACTGGATTTTAAAGTGTCACAGGCTATGTTCCCATTAGTAAAAACCCAAGGTTTAGCATGACAGAACAAAACAGAACTTCAGAACAAAAACAGGATCTGTGTGAAATCAACAGGCAGGGATGAAGCTGTATCCCCACTCAGTGAAGGCTGCTTGTTTGTTTGTTTGTGTTCTTCCCAGATGATGTCACTCCCTGACACACAGAGATCCCAGAGTCACTATCAAAGACTTGGCTAAGGGCCAGCAGAGGATCTGGCTCAATAGAAGTCCCTGACTCCCATTTATCTCTCTACAAACTCTGATTATGGGGACAGCCGAAAGTGCTCGGCTGGTCACATTGCCTATTCACTTATCCCAAGAGCTCATGTGTGTCTCTCCCCACATCACTATGGAAGCTCTAACACCTACAGTGAAATTTTGTCCTGCTAATCTTATGGAGAGCCTTTTCTTCTGCATAAACCTAGGTTAAAAACAGTTATTGATTTAAAAACAAAAGGCTCGAGAAGAACAGAAGAGGGGGTGGTGGGGATCTAGAATTGGTTCTTTCATGGGACTTGATTTAAAAGTATCATCAACTATACTCTCATTAGTAAAATGTACATCATTAACAGAAGTGCACAGCGATGAAATAATTACCCAGAGTATTGTCTGTAATCATTGAAGTCAGGCCTCTATGGAAGATAAGGCTTGAGTGACACTCTAGGAAAGTCTAGTAGAAATATGTTCTGAGGGCTATGGGCCTGGTTGCTTGCTTCTAATAGAGATAAACTCTTTGAAAGAAAAAGAACTTGGATCAGTGGGTAACCTCTTGCTTTGTCTCATAAGTGTGCAGAGCTGAGTTTGGCTCTCCAGAACATATGGGGAGTTGGCTGCAGCCAACCTCAATAATCCCAGCACTCACATTTGCCAGGATGGAGAGTGGAGACATAATGAAACTTGCAAACAATAAGAGACTCTGTCTCAAACAAGATAGAAGGTGAGGATACCCAAGGTTGTCTTCTAATCTCTACACTCATGCTACTGCATGTATGTGCCTGCAGTCACAAACATAGACACACACATATGCACATACATACATATATACACTCACACACATATACACACATAAACATACATTCTCTCTCTCTCTTTCTCTCTCTCTCTCTCTCTCTCTCTCTCTCTCTCTTCTTTCTCACACACACACACACACACACACACACACACACACACTTACACACAATTAAAACAAAAGAATAAAAAGATGAGCGATGAGCTCAGGGCTTTACAGGTCTATTTGGGTTTTCAGGAGGGTCCCTTGACTGCTCAGAATGAGGCTCCAACATCCACAGGATCCCAGAGTTAAAATCCTGCAGGCCAGGGCCTTCTTACAATACCAATGGAATCCATGCCTTAAACTAGGCCTGCATAGAGTACCAATTCTTCAAAGCTGTAATATACTCGTTATGAAGCAAAAACATGCTAATGAGAGTGGCTACTCTGGCTAACAGACTTGGGGATCTACATAAGGATTTTTTTAACTTTTTATTGATTCTTCATGAATTTTGCATCATGCACCCTGATCCCACGCATCCCCCTATTCCTTCATATATGCCTTCTACCCTTGTAACCTCCCCCACCAAAAAATACAAACAACAAACAAAAATCTTAGCTGCAGTGTTTCACAGTGAGTCCCACAGTATACCCCTTTGTCCACATTTCTCTGCCAATGTTCATTGCAATGAGTCATTGCTCTGGTTGGAGCTCTGGCTTCAGCTACTCTTTCAATACTAGATCCTCACTGGGACTCCTCTCAGATATCCTACTGTCGCCCTGTGCCTGGAGTTCCTGCAGCTTTGGATCTATAGGACGGACCCTTTAGAATGCTTCAGCAGTTTCATAGATGGGCTCTTGGCCAACTCATAGCCCTGGATCTAGGCCTGGGTGGTAGATGAGTTAGTCAGTCCACCAGCTCTCCCACACCCTCACCACCAGGACAAGTTCACCAGCCCTGTCCCAGCTAGCTCATCCAATGCCACACCCAGCAAGGGGAAGGGTCAGTTCTCCTCTGACTGGCTCACCCGTGCCCACACTACCAGGGGCCAGCTCTACTGTGTTGCACAGGTGAGGTGTTGGCCAGCTCTCCTGAGTGCTGCAGTCAGTGAGGAGTAGGGACAGCTCTCCTGCTCATACCCTCAGGTCTAGCTGGCCCAGGTCCTGCCACCAGGGCCAACTCTTAAAGTGCTGCCCAGGTAGACAAGTACTGCAGCTAGCGAGGGGTGGGGCTGGTTCAACCATGAGACTAGATGACTCTATGATGAATTACAGCTTACCGTGTTATATTTAACTTTAGCCAGAAGTTTAGTTTTTCTCTGGAATCTTTGGATTGGACAAATGTTTGAAGACACATAGAGGCCCGGCCCACTGCATGACATACCCACAGCATAAGCCACTATGATGTGCAAGTGTAGGGTAGAGAAATGGGAGAGAAAAAGGAGAAGAATGGTATGAACAGTATGAAGAAAGGTGGGTTTGGAGACATGAGTGTGGAGAGGAAGAGCCTGTTGTGAGCCTGTACTGCCACTTGAGGCCATAGCAAAATCCTGGTCCCTGCTGCCACTGACAGCCATGTCTGGTCTGTGACCATGCAACAGCAGAAGTCTGTGGTGGTGCTCATATCACCACCAAAGGCCATGCAGATGTACATGGTCTAGGCTGCCACTTGGGACCATGATGATAGTCATGAGTAAGGTGTTTTCAACCTAATGTTGATATAACAACATAGAATTTAATGTTTCTATAATACATCTGACCCAAAGGAAAATATTCACCAGCAAACACAGTCAACCTTTCTATTAAACTGGAAGCTGAAACCCTTCCCTCAGCCAGTTGGAGTTCCTCATGCACAGTGAACTAATAGTGAGACCTGAAAGGTTGATTCTCAGGGGCTGCAGCATCTTAGCTAATGGGAAATACTAATAGGAAATTCAAAGACTGGGAGGAAGGACATAGGTTTTCACCTGACTCCCCACTAACAATGGAGTCCTTTTAGAAACTTCCTTTTTTTTTTTTTTTTTTCAAATCATTGGATTCATTTTATTGTAAAAGTAGCAAAATTCCTCAGTTGACTTTCTTTTTGGTGGCTTTGTTAAGAGAAGATCACTTATCTACTATGAGAAACCAAAGTCTTGTCTACATAGATACTGATATATTTATTTCTATCCTCATTTCTACCTGAGTCTCGTGGTACTATATTTTCTTAAAAGAAAACAAAAAACAAAAAACAAAAACCAAAAACCAAAAACCAAATGAAACAAACAAACAAACTTGGTGAATAACTACTGTGAGTTTAGAATATGAACCAATAAATGACTCTGGAGGAAGCTGATAAATTTACTAGGCGAGTTAGGTCTGTTGCCAAATTGTGTTTGAAAATCAAGAGACTGAGTGTTTGTATGGAGAGTTCTTCTTCTTCTTCTTCTTCTTCTTCTTCTTCTTCTTCTTCTTCTTCTTCTTCTTCTTCTTCTTCTTCTTCTTCTTCTTCTTCTTGGATGTTGACTTTTTTTTAATTGGATATATTCTTTATTTACATTTCATTTCCCTTTTCCTGGTTCCCCGCCCCCCAAAGGTCCCATATGCCCTTTTCCCTCCCCCTGTTCCCCCATCCACCCCTTCCCACTTCCCTGTTCTGGTATTCCCCTACACTGATGCATTGAGCCTTTCCAGAACCAGGGTCTACTCCTTCCTTTCATCTAGAGATTTCAACATTTTGCATTTTAAATTAAAAGTTCTTGATCCATTTTGAATCTGTGTTTATGCAAAGAGAGACAGATCTAGCTTCATATCTCAATGGTGACAAACTAATTTCCCAGTATCATTTGGTCTTCTCCCTAGTTTATGTTTTTGATGCATTTGTTTAAAATTAGGTGGTTATAACTTGGCGGATTTGTTTCTGGGTCCTGTATTCAATTCCTTTGGTCTACATGTCTACTCTTGTGTCAGTAGTATGTTTCTATGACCATGGCTCTGCAATATAATCCAAGATCAGGTATTATAACTGTCAACTATGTCTTTCTACTGAGGCTCTTTTGTGCTTCCATGTAAATTTTAGAATTGGTTTTTTCCAGCTTTGGGAAGAATGTCACAGTATTGTTAGGGTTCTTTAACTATAGGATTGTGTCGTCTGAATAGGGATAATTTTACTTCTTTTCCTGCCAGTAACATTTTTGCTTCTTTCTTGTCTTACTGCTGTAGCTAAGACTTCAAGCACTGTACTAAATAAGAAAGAAGTGGGCATTCTTGCTTCCTTGAAGATTTCCCTCCTTGTATATTATTGACTATAGATTAATCACAAATGACCTTTGCTATCTTGAGGTTTTTGCTCTATAGTTCTAGTTTTTGTGGGTCTTTTATTATGAAGGAACATGGAACTTTATTGAAGGCCTTTCCTCCTTGATTGAGATGATCACATGATTTCTGTTTTTAAGTCAATTTTTGTACTATATTATACTTAACTGACTTCAGCATGTTGAACCTTCTTTACACCCTGGGAATTTAAACAACTTTGTCACAGTGCATGACCTTGTTAGTGTTTTCTAAGTTTACTAGACTTTCATGAGAAATTCTCTTCTGTTAATTGGGAAAATTTGGTCTATGGCTTTCTTCTTTTGTTGTGTCCTTGTCTAATTTTAATATCAGGATCCTGTTGGATTATTAGAATTTGTTGGTCATTTTCTCCTTCACAAGAGAGTTAGTGGAGCATTATCGTGGCACATGGAGGAACACTAGTGTGGTCCATGGGGTAGGCAGAGGATCACCAGCCTTGCTCTTCTCTAAAGGTTTTTCAGAACTTAGTAATGAATCTGTCCAGTTCTGGGCTTTGCTTTGCTGGAAGACTTATTATTATTGCTTCAATTTTGTTGCTGTATGGATCTGTTTAAGTTCTTTATATCTTCTTGATTTCGGTAATTCATGGGTGTCTATGAATTCATCCATATCTTCTAGATTCACCAGTTTGGTGACTGTACATTTTCAAAGTATTCATTCATTGTGTTTCCTGGGTAACCTCCATTATTCATTTCTATCTTTATTTTTTATTAGATATTTTATTTATTTACATTTCAAATGTTATCCCCTTTCCCAATTCCCTCCCCCAGAAACCCCTATCCCATACCCTTTCCTCCTGCTTCTATGACCCACCCACCCACTCTTGCCTCCCCGCCCTCGAATTCCCCTACATTGGAGCATCGAGCTTTCACTGGGGCATTGAGCCTTCACAGGACCAAGTGCCTCTCCTCTAATTGATGTCTGACAAGGCCATCCTCTGCTACATATATGGCTGGAGCCATAGGTCCCTCCATGTGTACTCCTTGGTTGGTGGTTTAGACCCTGGGAGCTCTGGTGGTTGATATGGTTGTTTTTCCTAAAGGGTTGCAAACCTCTTCAGCTCCTTCAGTTCTTTCTCTAACTCCTCTATTGAGGACTCTGTGATCAGTTCAATGGTTGGCTGCAAGCATCCACCTCTGTATATGTCAGGATCTCACAGAGCCTCTCAGGAGACAGCTATGTCAGACTCCTGTCAGCATGCACTTCTTGGCATCCACAATAGTGTCTGTATTTGGTGACTGTATATGAGATGGATCCCCAGGTGGGGCAGTCTCTGGACGGCCTTTCTTTCCATCTCTGCTCCACATTTTTGTTTCTATATTTGTTCCTGTGAGTATTTTGTTCCTCCTTCTAAGAAGGACCGAAGCATCCACACTTTGGTCTTCCTTCTTCTTGAGCTTCATATTGTCTGTGAATTGTATCTTGGATAATCCAAGTTTTGGGGCTAATATCCACTTATCAGTAAGTGCGTACCATGTGTGTTCTTTTGTGATTAGATTACCTCATTCAGGATGATATTCTCTAGTTCCATCCATTTGCCTAAGAATTTCATGAAGTAATGGTTTTTAATAGCTGAGTAGTACTCCATTGTGTAAAATATCTGTTCTTTACTGTCACTTTTTTGTTGTTGTTGTTGTTTTTCAAGACAGGGTTTCTCTGTGTAGTCCTGGCTGTCCTTGAACTAACTCTGTAGACCAGGCTGGCTTCAAACTCAGAAGTCCACCTGCCTCTGCCTCCCAAGTGCTGGGATTAAAGGTGTGTACCACCACCACCTGGCTACTGTCATTTTCTAATGTACATTTTTCCTTCATAAAATGTACTTCTACAGCCATCACAGGGATGTTTCACACAAGAAGTATGACAAACACATGCACACAATTCACCTTTCAACCAGAAGTCACCTTCAATGCTTTGTTTGGGGGAGGGGGCCTCTTTCCTATCATTTTCTACCATTCTCTTGTTTTAGGCTTCATGCAGAAAAATAAGAGCTGACAAAAAAGCTGTCATTAATATTTTCTAAATATAATTCATATTTGTCAAGGATGCAGTGATATTTTAAAGAAGAAAATGTATTTAGACTCGGTGATAGATTGTTTATTAGTGAAAAACAAATAAAGAAATCGGCTAAAGTGCCAAGATTTCTAGTCTGGGTTATTAGGGAAATGAGGTGTCATTTACAGAGATAAGGAAATGGGGAAAGGAACAGATGGGGTGGGATCACTAACAGATGGTTCTGTTAGATTTAGACATATTGAAACCAAAATGATGGGAAACAACCAAATGGAGATGTTACAGGGACAATTAGAAATGCATTAATGGAGCATGGAGAGGGTGAAGCCTGGGTGGGTAGCTGTGGGAACCAACCCTATTAGAGTCTATTAAGCTGAGTTAGAGGAGCTAAATATTACAGGTTTGAGTGCTTAAAAAGCATAGCAGAATAAAGACCTATCACTGGATGACATTTAAGGAAAAATAACAGATATGTTTAGAAATGGGAAACCATTAATACTGTATGCCAGTGCAGAATAACAATGTGGATGCTTTTCGTGCTAGTAAAGAAAAGGTAGCTCAAACACATAGGCATCTTGGTGCCAGGGTTCCTTCATTCCTGTTCTGTATTAACCATCCTTACTGTTTTGGCAGAGGAAATCAGAGCTGATGTGATACAGTGAGACATTCCAGAGGGTAAGAAGGGTCCTCAGTGTCAAGCTCATCCTGAGGCCTTTTCTGAGCTCCTGTGTCCTGTTAGAACTGGGCTAAATCAAATATTCCTTAACACAAAGCTATGAGTGGTCCATGGTTAGTTGTCTCTCTAGTTGACAAGCTATTTCACCCAGTTTCCTGATTGCAGCAGTATTGATACTTTTATCTTTATGATGGCAGTTCACTGTGGGTATTTAGAAACATGACACAAGAATTCTAGACTAAGCTGACTTCCTAGGTGGCCGGTCTATCCCACAAGGAAACATCTAGAAGTCATATAACAGCTGAGGAATGTACTGACACATCCTTTCACCTTCTAGGAAAGGGGGTCACTATTTGAAAATAGGTGTGCTACTCTGCAGGCTCAGCGAATGGAACAAAGAGGTAATAAAATATGCAGTGGGCATCCAGGAGGAAACACAGGTCAGCTACAGAATGGGAAGCCATCCATCTGTTTTCTGAGGAGGGAGATGTCATATTCATCCTGGCACATTTTCTTGGCATGAATTTTGGCTTCGTAAAAACAAGTTCGGCTTTCAGGGAGATTTCCTTCAAAGGGAATGACTCTAAGGCTTCATGTGAGACTGAACACCGTATATAATGATGAGGAGGATCATACAGCTGCAAACCCAAATGGTCACTGCTCTTCACTTGTGCTGCAGTAAAACTCGTTAGCAGGTTAATGAGAATTTAAAGATTTTTAATTGCTATGTTATTTTGAAGATTTAGCACTAATTGGAAACCAAGAGTTCTTTCTCCAGAACCTGGAGCAGAAGAGAGAATAAGGTATCCATTCTCTCAATAAACACTTAGAGGGGACTTTCAAAGTTGGGTTCTGGATTAAGTGTAGAGAGGGATAAAGGGAGAGAGGGGAAGGAGGGAGCAGAGAGAAAAGGAGACTGCATAAAGGCAAGACAGTATTGTCACTACCCATTGGGGAGTCATGGTTTTCTACATAAGACATATGTGAGCTGAGCTGTTAGGCCAATTGCTGTTCCTACTCAGTCCTGGCAAGCACCTGCTGTGTGACTCAGAACAGGTGACTTAATCCCTCTCAACTTTCACTGCTCTATTGTTAAAATGAGGATAGTGACTGGGTGTGTCACATTACTATTGAAGAAATTAAACAAAAGCATGTGTTTTTGTTGGGTCCTAAATGTCCCACAAAGGGCTACATGGTGAAGGCTCTATCAATGGCTAGTGGCACTGTTGAGTGGCAGTGAGAATGTTAGGAGGTGGAGCATAAGCCATTGGAGGTATGCCCCTTGAAGACATTAAAATCTACTCCCCTTTCTCTCCCTCTCTCGCTCTCTCCACAAAGTGAACAGCTATCCCCCTTAATATGTCCATTCCTATACCCTTGTCCTTTTCTCTCCTCAATGCTGTCTATGCTCCAGCCCTGTCTACCTGTCACCTCTCCCAGGTCCACACGTGCTTCCAGCTGGCTACTTCTTCCATTCTGATCTTCACGGCCTTCCTACCTAGGACTGTGTCCCCTACTGGCAAACAATACATAGCTGTCAGTGGCCACTCTTCACACTGGAAACTCAGTTACCCTCAAAATCCTTGGAAGCACGCTCCTCTTATGCACAACTTAGGTTGCCATCTAAGAACAAAATAAGACTGAAGAGCTGGAACGAGAGTCTAGTCAATCACTTTCTTTCTTGCATATACATGTTCTTCACCCAAGTTGGGCCAGGATTTTCTTTTTTATTATTATTATTTATTCTATATTCTTTGTTTACATTCCAAAGGCTTTCCCCTTTCCCAGTTCCCCCCCATATGTCCCATAAATCCTCTCCCCCCCCAACTATTCTCCAATCACACACACACACACACACACACACACACACACACACACACCATTTCTCTGTTCTGGTACTCTCCTACAAAACTGGATCCAATCTTTTCAGGCCCAGGGTCCTCTCCTTTCTTCTTCTTGGGAATCATTTGACTTGCTAATTGTGCCTTGAGTATTCAGAGCTTCTGGGCTCATTAATATCCACTTATCAGTGATTGCATTTCATGTGTATTCTTTTGTGGTTGGGTTAACTCACTTAGGATGATATTTTCCAGATCTAACCATTTGCCTACAAATTGCATGAATTCATTATTTTTAATTGCTGAGTAATATTCCATTGTATAAATATACCACATTTTCTGTATCCATTCCTCCTTTAAGGCACATCTGGGCTCCTTCCAACTTCTGGCTATTATAAATAAGGCTGCTATGAACATAGTGGAGCATGTGTCTTTATTGCATGGATGGGAATCCTCTGGGTATATGCCCAGGAGTGGTATGACAGGGTCCTCTGGAAGTGTCATGCCCAATTTTCTGAGGAACTGCCAAACTGATTTCCAGAGCGGTTGTACCATCTTGCAATCCCACCAACAGTGGAGGAGTGTTCCTCTTTCTCCACATCCTCTCCAGTACCTGTTGTCTCCTGAATTTTTAATCTTAGCCATTCTGACTGGTGTGAAGTGGAATCTCAGGATTGTTTTGATTTGCATTTCCCTGATGACTAATGATGTTGAACATCTCTTAAGGTGTTTTTTAGCCATCTGAATTTCTTCTGGTGACAATTCTTTATTTAGCTCTGTACCCCATTTTTAATAGGGTTATTTGGTTCTTTAGGATCTAACTTCTTGAACTCTTTGCATATATTGGATATTAGCCCTCTGTCAGATGTGGGGTTGGTGACGATCTTTTCCCAATTTGTTGGTTGCCGTTTTGTCCTTCTGACAGGGTCCTTTGCCTTACAGAACCCTTAGCCAGACTAACTAAAGGACACAGAGACAGTATCCAAATTAACAAAATTAGAAATGAAAAGGGGGACATAATAACAGAAACTGAGGAAATTCAAAAGATCATCAGATCCTACTACAAAAGTCTATACTCAACACAACAGGATTTTCATGCTACAAATTCCTGTGCTTTCTTTCCTAGTCAGGCAAACCACAACTATTATTGGTATAATGAAAATGGTAGGCCAAACCAGAGCATTCTTCTTTAGGGCCCTCGGGGGAGTAGCTACAACTTTCACCCCTGAGCTCTCCCTGGACAGGTCCAGGGACACACCTGAGTGTCATAGCTTACCAAGCCAGGTAGAGAGTGTGAGAAATCAGTGTTGTAGAAATGTCATCATCTTCCTGCTTTGGTGTCTATCAGTAGATTCAACCAGATCTGATGACACATATCTCACATAACTAGAAAAGGGAGCTGGCTGTTTCTCTGGACCTATGGAGGCTAGCATGGGACAGAAAGCAGGAGCTCTCTCCATCTCAGGAAAGGAAGATGCATTTTCAGTTAATGAACTATGAAGGGAAGTGGTGACCTTGTTGAGGGGCTCTGTCCCAGGGTCTTCTATCTAGGCCACCTGGTCACCCAAACTCTGTAGTCTGTGAAAACCTTGCAACTATCTCCAAATGCACTTGAGGTCATAAAATCTTCATGGCTAATCTATGGGAATGGGGCACATCTGGAAATCTAATCTGTATTTTCTTCATTTCTTTGTTAAAAACAAAACAGTATTCTTCTTTCAGGCTCAGCAGCCTGACGATCACTGCTGCCAGACTCCACGTCCCCTGCTCTGCCTAATTTGAAATGTCGATGTGCAGAAAGTTCCATCATATGGTTAAGAGTGCACTTTGGAAATACCATCTCACAGACTGCACACTGGAAGGATCGGCCTGCTAACAAACCAGCTTCCAGCTTCCAGCTTCCAGTGCAATAAAACCAGGTAAGGAAGCAGCGGTCATTGCCCAAATATGCCTCGGGAAGCCTTTGGCTGAACTCCCAGTCTACAGAACCCCCCAAGGGCTGGAGAAGCAGGCAATGATTAGTCAGATCCCAAATATGGGATATTTATGGGGCATTTGTTCATGGGACAACGGGCTCCACAGTCCCCTCAACAGGCTAGAGGCAAGAAGGAGGTAAAATGTTTCCTCGAGATTAAAAGATTTGAATCTTTGAGAGATCAAACAGGCTGTGGAGGCAGACAGCTGAGCTCTACATCTTATAAACTGATAACCTTAATTTCCTAGCTTCTCTAAACCTGTACAAAGACAATGATTCTCTATTTCACAGAGACATTGTGCAGACTGAGCAAAGAAAATGCCAAAAGGTCTTTCAACACAGCACCTGTGAAGAAGGAAGTCCTCAACAGCCAGCGGGCTCTGGTACCTCTTGAGATCTTTGGACTGACCAAGCTTCTTGTGGCTGTGGAACGCCCTGAGCCTGAAGATATGGCCACCTTCCTGCTCATCCCTATCAGCATCTCTATATATGACACCCACCATAGCATACGGGACATGTCATTTCCCATTTAGCTACCTTAAAATCTATACCAAAGGACTCAGGATTGGGGAAAATAAATAAATATCGTCACACTATTCTGTTAAAGAGAATTCCAGCCCTTGCCGTGCTGGCTAATTTTATGTCAACTTGACACAAGCTATAGTCATCTAAGAGGAAGAGACTACAATTGAGAAAATTTCCCCCACATGATCAAGCTACAGACAAGCCTGCAGAGTATTTTCTTAATTAGCGACTGATGTGGGAGGGCCCAGCCCATGGTTGGTGGTACCACCCTTGAGCTGGTGGCCCTGGGTTCTATAAGAAAGCAGACTGAGCAAGCCATGAGGAGCAAACCAGTAAGCAGCGCCCCTCCATTGTCTCTGTATCAGCTCTTGCTTCCAGGTTCCTGTGCTGTTTGAGTTCCTGCCCTGACTTCTGTAGATGATGAACAGTGAGGTGGAAGTGTAAGCCAAATAAACCCTTTCCTCCCCAAGCTGCTGCTGGCCATGGTGTTTCGTCACAGCAATGATAACTCTAACTACAACCAGTTGTCCATAAGCATACCAGCTTGCCTGTGAGCAGGCTGAGGAGAGACAGACATGGCAGTAAATAGCAAGAAAGGGCAGCTGGTCTAATCACCAGTGAGGCTTTGTACACAGCACTTGGGAATACTCAAGGTCCCAAGCTGATATTATTTTTTATTAGATATTTTCTTTATTTACATTTTAAATGTTATCCCCTTTTCTGGTTTCCCCTCCAAAAACCCCCTAGCCCTTTCCCCCTCCCCCTGCTCACCAACCCACCCATTCCTGCTTCATGTCCTAGCATTCCCCTATACTGGGTATCATCGAGCCTTCTCAGGAAAAAGAGCCTCTCTTGCCTTTTTGTCCGACAAGGCTACATATGTAGCTGGAACCATGGGTCTTCCATGTGTACTCTTTGGTTGGTGGTTTAGTCCCTGGGAGCTCTGGGGACTGGTGCTTCATATTGTTGTTCCTCCTATGGGGCTGTAAGCTACTTCAGCTCCATGGGTCCTTTCTGTAGCTCCTCCATTGGGGACCTTGTGCTCAGTCCAAAGGTTGGCTGAGAGCATCCACCTCTATATTTGCCAGATACTGGCAGAGCCTCTCAGGAGACAGCTATATCAGGCTCCAGTCAGCAAGCACTTGGCATCTACAATAGTGTCTAGGTTTGGTGACTATATATGGGATAAATCCCAGATGGGGCAGTCTCTGAGTGGTCTTTCCTTCAGTCTCTGCTCCACACTTTGTCTCAGTATCTTCTCCCCTGGGTATTTTGTTCCCCCTTCTAAGAAAGACCAAAGTATCGATACTTTGGTCTTCCTTCTTCTTGAGCTTCATTTGGTCTGTGAATTGTATCTTGGGTATTCCAAGCTTCTGGGCTAATATCCATTTATCAGTGAGTGCACACAAAGTGCGTTCTTTTGTGATTGGGTTCTCACTCAGGAGGATATTTTCTAGTTCTATCCATTTGCCTAAGTATTTCATGAATTCATTGGTTTTTATTTTGTTTTGTTTTGGTTTGGTTTGGTTTGGATTTTTGAGACAGAGTTTCTCTGTGTAGCTCTGGCTGTCTTGGAACTCACTTTGTAGGCCAGGCTGGCCTCCAACTCAGAGATCCACCTGCCTCTGCCTCCCAAGTGCTGGGATTAAAGGCATGTGCCACCACCGCCCGGCGAATTCATTGTTTTTAATAGCTGTGTAGTATTCCATTGTGCAAATGTACCACATTTTCTGTATCCATTCCTCTGTTGAGGAACATCTTGGTTCTTTTCAGCTTCTGGATATTATAAATAAGGCTTCTATGAACATAGTGGAGCATGTGTACTTATTACATGTTGCAGAATCTTCTAGGTATATGCCTAGGACTGGTATAGCTGGGTCCTTTGGTAGTACTATATCCAATTTTCTGAGGAACCACCAAACTGATTTCCAGAGAGGTTGTACCAGCTTGTATCCCACCAGCAGTGGAAGCATGTTCCTCTTTCTTCACATCCTTGCCAGCACCTGCTGTCCCAAGCTGATATTATGATAGAAAGTCTTTGAACTTCTTCAAGGAACTTGAGATGCACACACACTTCCATTTAACATGTTTTACTTTCTCAAGAGAGACAGATGAAATAAATAGACGGGACCTGTTATTCTACCCATCTATAGGTAAAGCCAGATACTCAACATCTGTAACCTTTCAGTTTCGGGTGGATAGCAAGGAAGCAAGCTAAAGATCAGCAAATCTTTTATTCCTATACTTTTGCTTAATAATGATGCAGATTGGCTTTTTGTTTGCGCTCTGAAACCCCAAAAGAGATCAGAGTTAGAATTGGGTGTTTTCATGGAGACATAAATTCTGCCCCACAAGGAAATAATAAATAGCATCTGAGTGCCGTGCCAGCAGCAGCTCCTCTGCAGATGACCATAGCTGCGCCTCCTGTCACCTGTCACGCTGCGCTGCTGAGCACTCCAGGCCAGGTGGGGGGCTCGAAGCACGTGGACACAGAGCACCAGCACTGGCCAGAGGGCCAGAGACGGGAGGGCGCCCTGTTGTCGCTGCCGGCATTGCCTTTGACGAGGAGCAAAAGGAGAAGAGGAGAGAAAGAGAGGGGAATCCTCGAAGGCTTATCTCATATATGCTGTCTTCTAAACTTTACAGCAGTGTTGTTTTGTTTTGTGTTGTTTTGTTTTGTTTTGTTTTGTTTTAATTTAAATGCTTCCCTAGAGCAGAGTGAGCAACACTCTTGGGTTGATCCTAGTGCCATTGTGTTTTTAGAACCCACGATTGACAGGTGGAATGTTCTGGAATTCCTGTCCCCAGCCTTGGTCAGGGTGACATTCAATGATGACAACTGAAGTTTTTTTCTGGACCACATAGCCCGCCCTGAACCTTGAGACATCAGAGACATCAGACTTGTATACATTGTGTGGTTGGCAATCCTGAAAGCTGAAGGCTCATCTCCATATTGAAATTGAAAGAGAAGGAAAGAGGGGAGAACAGGAAGGAAGAGAGGAAAGAAAGGAAGAGTTTTTCTAAATACATATTTAAAAGTATCCTAATGTTCTCAATGGTGAAAAACAAATGCAAAAATTCTTTCATCAAAGAAAATTCCTTAGCAATCCCTTTTGAGAAATGTATCCACTGGCTGGACTTAGAATAGTGCAGCACCCTGTAATCTGATTTTAATATTTAATTCAATGGTGGATTTAAAGGCCTAAGACGCCGATTTCCCTCAGCTGAACTCATTTAGCAGCCTCTACAAGTTACCCCAGGATGCCATTTTGGTTGAACACTTGCCAAACTGAGTGGGTCTTGGCTGCACTGCCACCTTGTACCCAATGCATAGATAAATGCATAGAGAAGTAATCACTGGGCAGAACATTAAGGCTTGAGTCGTACATCAGCCCCGCTTAGCTGGCAACCAAATGCATAATTCACATTGCTGCATAGCCTCCTGTGATTGCTTATCCATTACAGATCAATCGCAGAAGAGGCTGTAAGTTTATTAGAGCATAATTTAGCAGCCCTTCAAGCATTTGGGAATTTACATTCTATTGACTGAATTACAATAATTAATCTGTGTATGAAATTAAATATAACCCTCAGGAGTATCGATGTGCAGGTTGTCTTACATTCTGAGGGCTTCTGTAAAACGCAAAGGAGCTAACAGCAGTTTTAACCAGCCTGGCCTGAGACGCCAACCACTCTGTCCTGAAACTAAACCTGGGCATTCCGCATGTACTTCGGATCTCCAGCTCTACGTATCAGGTTCAACGTCCACAAGATCCAACATCGGATCCCTGCAGGAAGGGCTTAAACAAAAGTATGAGCATATGCAGATGTATTTCCTGTCATTCCATAAATGGTAAATACCTCTTCATATAGCATGAGATTGTATTTGCTATTATACATAATTTAAAGCATGCAAGATGACCTAAGTGTATGGGGAATACTTTCAGCTTAAACGTAAATACTCTGCAGTTATTATTACTTTTTTTTTTTTGTGTGTGTGTGTGTGTGTGTGTGTGTGTGTGTGTGTGTGTAGTGAGTGTCATGACATGCATGCAAATGTCAGAGAACAACTTTCAGGAGTTTGCATTCCCTCCCAGCATGTGGGTCCCCTCAGTCCAACTCAGATCCTTGGGCTTGACAAGCACCTTATCCTCAGAGCCATCTTGCCAGCCCATTTTGGAATTTTTCTTAAGAGACTTAAGGATCTCCCAAGTTTTGCTCCTCCAGCTAAGGGTGGGGCCGAGAGAGTGGATGACTCTGGGACATCCAGCCAAATGAGGGCAAGTGGACCAAATCACAATCCTGAGGACAGAGGCAAATGATATTTCCATTCAAAAACAAAACCTCTTGAAGGCTGTAACTTACTCTTCTCCACTTGTTGGAATTCTTTAAGGAAGCTCTCTGTCTAGTGCCAAGCTCACACTTAAAGCCCCTGGATCTTGTTTCTTGTCATTCAAATGTAAAACGTCTCTTCTTAGAGAGCAGTAAAATCCACATATCTCATTATAAGTGTGCACTGAATTTCTCTAGACCCTGAAATTACTAAACAAGACTGCTTAACAGTCTTGCCCCAAGGCAAGTTGAAGTGAACCAAGAACAAAAGCTAAGATTTCTCTCTGAGAAAAGCAACTAACTTCATAGCTTTGGCTCTGAACTAGGTTCACTGTTTCTTAAAGGAGGGTACCCCAGCATTCCAAGCTGGTACCAAGGTATTCCTATAGCATCTTGGTGGTAATGAACACACTTTTAAAACACACTGTTTGGTTTCCTCTTACATACACAGCAAGTGAAGCCCCTGAGGACTGCTGTGGAGGGTATGGGGAGGAATATCATTTGCTCTCTCTGTTCCTCTTCCTAATGTGGCCACATTGGCTAAATCTCCTTTTTCTGCTTTTCACTTTTGGCTTATTAAGGATGAGTGGTCCAGCCTAGCTTGTTAGGGCTACCAAGGCCCAAGCTCTAACCCTACTAATTCCTGTTCTTTTCTTGGGAATCTCCAGATCACATTGCCTGTGGAGCTGTGCCAGGTTAGAGGCTTTGACTGCACACCTTCAGAGATAGAACATTTGGCTCTTGCTTCCTCATTCTTCCCACCTTCCCTAAGTCCTTATCACCCTCTCTTTTCTCTGTGCCCTTCCTCTTAATAATTGCTACACAGGCCAAGTATGACAGTAATGCCTATAGCCCCAGCACTTGGGAAGAAAGAGGATCATCAATTCGAGAGACCACCATGGGCTACAGAATGAGCTGAAAGACACTCTGAGCTACACAGCAAGACACTGTCATAGAAGACAAAATAGGGCTGTGCAGATGGCTTAGTCAGTCCATGGCTTGCTGGGAAACCATGAGGACCTGAGTTTATCTTCATAACCCATATAAAAAGCCAAGCATGGTAGTGCACACTTATAAAACCAATGCTGGAGAGGTAGAGACAGGCAGACCCCTGGGGATTGCTGACCCAACCAAATAAGTCAATCAGAGAGAAACCCTGTCTCAAAAAATGAATAAAGTGGATGGTACCTTGATGAATAACACTCAAGTTTGACCTCTGGCCTGAACATGTACACACATAACCACATACAATCATAAACACACATACACATACACACACACACACACACACACACATACACACACACACAAACACACACACACAAACACACACACACACACACACACACACACACACGAAAACAAAACAATAGCAAGTAAAATGATAAACATTTGCACTGAATGTAGCTTTAGAAGAAATTAATACTTTCTGAGTCTCATTTTTACACAACCCCTGTTGATACATCTACAATGCAACCCCTATACATAAGGCTCTGGGAAAATTGAAGAAGAAAAGATGGAAAGAATGTGAGATCCAGAGAACCAGGACACCTACTCCAGATGGTGTCTTCTAAACATGATGGGGCAGCTGCATCATGAAGTCTCAACAGTGTGGTTTCCTCAACAAGACTTGCACAAGGACAGCACTAGATGACCTATCAACATGGGTGGCAGGTGTTTCACAAAGCCCCATACTTAGCAACTGGCAGCTGCTGAGAGAGGGTGAATCCTATTTTTTTCAAGACTATATCCCAGATGTTCCCAGCCCCAAGTGGTCATCTCTAAACATGTGTAGTTACAAGCAACATTAAATGCACTCAACAGGTATGATAGGTAGGTAGATAGATTAAGTAGGTAGTAGGTAGGTAGGAAGATAGATGATAGATAGATAGATAGATAGATAGATAGATAGATAGATAAGTAGATAGGTAGATAGATATAAAATAAGTTATAGATATTTAAAAATTATGAATTTGAAAGGGAATAACATGGGAAGATTTATAGAAGGGAAGTAGTGGTAGAAATATTGTACATACAGTACTCATTATCAAATTCAAAAGAAAATAAAATTTTTCATTAAAAACATTACAATTTTTTATTTAAATCCTTTCTATTTGTAAATTCACTTATAAATACTGTCATGGTTTACCATATTTGCTCACAATAATGTATGTTCCTAATCATCCTAAAACTGGAAATTGGGGGACTGGTCATTATAGGCTTATATTTTTCAAAACTTACTTTTAATAAGGGTTCTTAAATGCTTTAACCTCCCTTCTAGCTATAGGTAGTAGAAAGAAATTGTTAATAGAGCAAAGGAGGATGTGGAACTGTTCTTTGAGGCAAATCCAGTCTGTCGTCAAGATATCAGCAGTTCAGTTCACATGAATCAGCAGCAGCAGCTTGATCCACTTGCAAACACCATTCATGAATGAACAATAGCAGGTTGGTGGAGAAAAAAATCACCATGAGGTTCTGCCAATCCGCCCGAGTCAGAAGAGGCAAGGAGTCTACTGAACATCACCAAAGTTCTTTGGTGCATTTTTCTCTACAAAGTCAAGACACATGATGACCAGCAAAGAACTGTAAGGCAAACCATAGAGCATCGTTAGCAATGAACAACAAAGGATGGTAAAGAATACCAATGCCACACAGCATTGTCCACTGTCTGTTTGGTTATATTTATACACTTTCCAAGCATCAGGTGTTCTCTCAAGCATCTGTCCTAGCAAAACATCACATTCCCTTTTTCCAGACTGCTTCCAGAAAAATTACATGTCTGTTCTCAGCAAAACATCCTCCCATGTCCCTGCTTCAGCAAAAACTTCCTCTCATAAGACAATTTTCAGAAAAACAGCACATGACCCAACTGAGTCTCCAAAAGAACCAGAAATTTCTACTTCTGATCATTATATGGTATCCTAAATAGTTTGGTTATAGTCAGGCTTTAGGAGATGAGAGCTCTTGAATTGGTTCCAACTCTTCTGGATAAGAAATTACATCTTATATTTAACTCTGTAGCTGAAATTAAATAACAATTTTCTTTTTTACTGTTATTTTAATAATATCATACATATGAAATATTTATAATAATAAGACTTTCTTTAGAGACAGGGTTATGCTATTCAGCCTTGGCTGTCCCAGAACTTACTATGTAGACCTTAACAGAGAATACTTTTCTCTGCCTCCTGAGTTCTGATATTAAAGGCATGCACCATCATTCTTGGCTTTAAATAATAATTTTTAAATACTGCTGTTTTCTCATCAAAAACATCAATGAATTTGCCCTCATTTTTCCTCACTGGTTTTTTTTTTCTATTCTTAGGTATGAACTCCATGGGCAGAAATGTGTCTGTTTTAAAGAAGCCTATCCTGTAGGCAATAAGGACTGTTCTGCATTTGTGGACAAAACTGGCCTAGAAAGGAGAGCATACAGGCTGCTGCCAGGTTCTATGGGTTATAGATGGAACTAACTGATTCATTCATCATGAAGTCTTACTAGTAACCCCACTTTGCAGATCAGGTCGTTAAATGATCTGTAATTGTCACAAGGCTTGGAAATAGCACCTTTGCTTCTTTAATCATTTCGACAACTGACCAGCTCTCTCTAATAAGACTCATATTCTCCACTGATGCAGCATCTCAAAGTTAAATAGTAATAAGGCAAAAAAAAAAAAAAACCTAAAGCTAAATCTGTCCTGTTGACTATTAAGACTCTTCCCAATCACCATGGCAGCTCTTAAGCAAACAGATTTTACAACATGGAAGATATATTTAACTCCTCTATGGAGATATGCCAAAGCCACCTGTAATCTGTGGTCATGAACAACTCAAACTTGGATGTAGGTCCCACTCTGAAATAAAAATCAGACATAATGCCATCACTCAAAACCCACTGTTCAAGATATTGGCACATTTCCCTCCATTTTCTCTTCTACTTAAAAAAAAAAAAACATAATAAATAGGCTCTATTTGAAAACATTTTTTATTTGGACCATTTATTTAAGAAATGTATTCCTTCATTCCCATCAGGGAGATGAGGAAAATATCTCATTGTCTTTTCATTCTTCTGCAATGTACTCATTTCCTTTAAAGGTAGCTCGTCACTGACAGAAAAATCAAACGAAGCTTTATCCATCCCCTGCTTCTTTTCCTAACTGGAAGACATATTCTCTAATCAAAATTATAAATTAACAAAGCCCTAACTCATGAACATCTGTCCTCTCATTTCTAACAACTTAGCTCTTCTGGGTTGTGAGTACTTCCCCCCAATGTGTTTACTATGAAAGGGCACTTCTAAGCCATCTCTAAAACCCTGCTCTAAATGTCTGGTAATGGCACAGGGCTGGAGAATTGTTTAATGATCAACAGAAACTTCTCTCCATGTAACTGAGTTTTTCAGAGAGTAGAATAACCAAGTCAATGTTTAACTGCATTCTTTAGTTCTGGAATGGCAAAGTAGAAGTTGAAGGGAAGTTTCCATGGAAACCAACCTCCCAGGAAGTGGCCAGAGAAGTTAGTGTCCGGGGTACAGAACAGGGAAGATGTCATGAAGGAAACACCTGCTTTGGTAAGCCGAGGTAAACTCCTGAAAACACTTAACAAAATCAAGCTCCATAGAGGCCCTCACCCTCTCCATCATGGTCTTCTTCTTAATATCTTCAAGGAACATGGGCCTGGGCCACTCCAAGGCTCACCCTCGGGTGATCAAAGTCACACCTTTACAAAGCCAAGAAGCAGAGACACCCTCAACTGGCCCTGTGTTCTTTGCATTGAATCAGAACCTGGAAGAAAAGAGCTCATACTTATTCACAAGACTGCAGGACCGAAATCGAACTCTAGAAGGACAGTTACCACCTCTACGAGAAACCTGGTATGGAAGATTCCCTGCAGGTATGGCGAAACCAAACAGGAGGATTGCATGTCTGGGACCTGGGAGGGCTGTGGTGCATTTACATGACTCTCTCCATGATCTCTGGAAGTCTAGATTATTGAAATGTAGGAGAATATTTTTCAGTGAGGACTGAATGTTTGTCAGATGAATGTCTTCTGTTAACATTTGAATGTTTGTATCAATTCTGGATAAAATACTTTTTGCCCTTCTATATAAGAAAGAAACACCATCAGGTTTCACCTGAATCTGTTGTGATTTCAATGCTTATGCACACCTCCTTATGCAGTCACAAACAATGTTGACAGTTGCAAAGACCACAGAAGTTACAAAGCCACGGATGTGCTAAATGGTGACAGTCCTGCTCCAGTTGAGTTCTAAATTTAAGTCATTGTCTCCAGGGGGATTTAGTGCATCAGGCTTCGTAGTTTTGAGAGTAGCACTTTAGTAGTAGACCTCTCCAATGTGAATTTTGAAACCAACCCAAACAGAATTGATTCACTACATAAGGGACAGTAGGTTAGTCACCCTTTCTTAACCCCATATTCTTTATGGTCATCACAGAATTAAGAAACTTTTTCCCACAATAATGGGGAAGCTCTGGGCCTGAAAAGGCTGCAAGTTGTTCTTGGGTATTTATAAAATGTTTCCTGATGGTGACCATAAAGATAATCAAAACAGATATGCTAACTTGGAATGAGAAATTCATGTTTACATGTGTTATCTGGTACATATTCCATATATTTGCATCATCTTTTCTCTTCTCTGCATTCTGTGTCAATAACACAAATGGACTCTCCTTCACTTTATTTGGGGGCAGATTTCATAGTATTGAACTAGTGAGCTGGAGACAGAGCTCAGAGACAGAGCACTTGCCTAGTGCATGTGAGACCCTGGATTTCATTTCCAGTACAGAGGGAGATGTCGTAAGACTCATCAGTAAGTTTCTATTTTCCGGGCTAAATTCTGTGTTTGAGTAATACCTGTGATGAGTACATAGTTAATTTTGCATTTTTTTGTCAGCCTGGGGGGGGGATGTGGAAAGAATAAATCAGACTAAAATGTTATTGCTTGCATTCATGTAGGGACCCAGCTCTGTATGTCTCATCTCTGTACTCAACCAGAGAATTAGGCATGTATAATTGAAAGATGCAAATTGTATAGATAGTGACTACTGAACGATGATCAGCCTAGATGCCTAACTTGACAATAAATTGATTTTAATGGTTTATTATTGCCCTCTCCAATCTTTCAAGTATCCAGGGCCTTGTATCTTGACATCCCACTGAAACATGAAGAAACAAGTATTATCAAAAGGCATCCACCCCGAAGAATTCAAGTAAGATGAATTTAAAAATCGTCTTAAGGAATGTCTTTGCTTTAATACTTCTACCCCTTTTCATCCATAATCATAAAAGAACCTTCAATACCTTATTAACGTGATGCAGTTACAGAGAATATTGACAGCTGCAAAGATATTAGAATTTCATTTAGCAGTGATGTCACTTTTGAGGCTCATAACCCCCATCCCCAAAAAAAGTTGTTAGCAAGGAAATAGGCTAGAGATTTAAAGGACCTGAATCTAGCACTTGGTTGACTGAGTATTTGAAAATGACAACTACTACTGCTATTCAAGTCAAACACCACATAGGAACTTGATCTATGTCCTTCAGGTAGTCCTCTAGCCCAATATAAGAAATACAATGCCATCTTTGTCTTCTGGAAATGGTTCAGAGAATGAAGTAACTTGTCAAAAGACACAGGAGGTATTAGCCAGGCCTCTGAATCTTCTAACCTTCAGAGTAAGTGGTCTCCACCTCCCCTTAGTCCCATCCTTCAATCAGCCTAGATGGTATAAGCAGTTGTTGAAGTTAGAGACACTGGGGCCAGATATGGTGCTGTACCACCTTAATCCTAGTCCTTGGAATACAGATGCATCAGATCTCTGTAAATTTAAGGCCAGACAGGGCTACATCATGACTGTCTAAAAAAGAGGGGATAGGGGAATAAGGGATATCAGAGCAAAAAATTATAATGCATCTACCTTGATTTAAAATATCATAGATTTCCTTTAGAGAGGTATAAATTGCAATAGGACATCTCATCCTAAAAAGAGAAAGAGATCAGAGTGGGTCCTTGGAAATGAGTGTCGGATAACAGAAGGCATGGGGTGCTCTGTAAGCAGAGCAAGGACCCAGCCAAACCCTACACAATTCAGCCAGATGCCCCGCCGGGTTCCAGGGATTAGTGTAGCTCTCTGCTGAGGACTGTTGTCTCAGTCAGTTGTTATGTGCTTGTCTTCTTTAGAAGCTCAAAATTACTATTTGAAGTGATTATTACCTTTAGTTCCAAAAGAGCATTTCTTCCAGAAATTTTAGAAAATGGGAAGATAATACTTAGTTCAAGAAAAGTAAACAGCAAATGTAATGAAGCAATGTCAAATTTAAAAATATGAGTGTAACTCTAGCTTAGCAGAGAAACCTAAAGCTGGCTTTATTCTTAAACTAAATATGGCCTTTCAAGGGAGTATTTAATAATATGTCCCTATGAATCGCTGAGACTGGCTAACGCAAACAGAAGAAATCGCTACAACCAGAGAAACATAGTCATGTAGTACTCCCTAGACCACAGAATAATTTTAATATTTACCAATCCTAAATATGCTAAAGTTAGATTTTGAGTCCTCCAAGTTCAAAAAGAGGATGTGGATATTTCTGAGTCTGACACTGTACCCCACAAACTAGCCAACCACCTAAGATCAAAGAAGCAAGACCCATAATCTGAGCACAAAGACTATGCTTTCTTTACTCAGTGTTACGTATTCAGCCACTGACAATCTGTGCCACACAAAAGTTTAGTAGTGAATGAATGAATGAATAATAGAAGGTTCATCCTTGGTGGAAGGAAAACATGCCAAGCATACAAAGATATCAGTGTGCTTAGTTATAAGGGTACAGGGATGTTTTGTTGAACCTAAGAGCTGGGAGACATTAGACTTAGCAAAGTTCTGAGAGGCAAAATTCTATAGAGCTCACCCGAGTTCTGTACTATAAGCCTGCACTCATTTCCCTCAAAGATCGGTGTCTTCTGTGCCTCAGGACCACTCTAAACGTGAATCTTATATATATATGAACTATATATCAAATGGACAGAATTGTCCGACCATGGCTGGGATTCCAAATTCCTGTGGAGGGAAGATCTTATTGGCTCAGCTTTAGGAATGATCCTAGCCCTGATCCAATGAGCTGGGAGCAGAAGCCGTGCTCCTGCTATAGAGCCGTGGGCAGAGGAGGCACCCTGTGGGCTCTGGAGTCAGCTCCCAGATAAAAGGGAAATCACTAGGAATTTGGCAGACGCGCCTAAAGATATCATCTATAATTATCTTCACAAATGAGGCTCAGCACATTTTTCACCACAAAATGGGTTTTTGAGAGAATAATAAATGCTGGGTTCCCATGACATGCTAATTAATAGCCTGATCTCTGCCAAAGAAAATTCTAAAAGTATTTTTAATTATTAAACCAAACCTAATTGCATCCTAAATAATTTGAGTTGGGTATCTGGCAATCTCCACTTCCTGAGCATTCTCTGCTCCTTAAGGCGCGCCTCTTCCTGGAGGTGAGAACTAAGCTTCCCTGCTTGGGAGCTCGAAGCAATAATGCCCAACCCCCAACCCCCAACCCCCAACCCCCAACCCCTCCGGTGTAAAAGACTTGATCAGCAGCGCCCCCTCTGGCCTGCCCATTTTCTCCAATCATGCAGCCTAACAGGACCTTCTTCCTACTGACCTTGCCGCCCCCAACCAACCCCTGAATATTGACTCAGGTAGACTAGCTGGATAAGTCTTTGATTCCCAGAGACTTTTTTCTTTTTCAAATTTCGGCATCCCTATAAAGCTCACCCTGAACAACCTATTAACCATTGCAACCCCCATCCCAGCAGCCCTCACTCAGACCTCCTCTCTCATGTCTTCCCACACCACACACACTAAGATATTGAACTGTACTTGAAATTCCCTAATTCTAACCTGTGAAATCCAAAGTGCTCCAAAATCCAGTTTTATCTGAACACTGACATACCACAGGAGAAAAATTCCAAACCTAATCTCTAGTGATGGTTTGCAGCCAAAGAACAGAAAATATTGTGTAAAATTACCTTCAGCTACTGTGTCTAGCAAACACATGAAAAAAAAAAAACTGTGTTCAGACTTGAGTCCCGTTCCCAAGATGTCTCATTATACACATGCAAATATTTGAAAAGCAAAAACAAAATCCCAAATTTGAAACACTACTGGTCCCAAGAAACTCAAGTTAGGGATACTGAACACATACAATATGTACAGTAGGATTTTGATACACGGTGGCACCACAGTCCCCACAGGAAACGGGCAACATGCTGAGATTACAGTAATTTAGGGAATTTTCCTTTGTAACCCTCCTTGCACAGAAGTCTGTCTGAGAGAAACAAAGAAAGCATTAGAGGTGGCCAGACAGGAACCAGCTCTAGGCCAAGGCAAGGGGAGAGATTTCTAGAGCCTGATAAAGGATAAAGTCAGGTAGAGGAAGCTGCTTTGAGGGTAAGAGTGACCGTCCACGGAGAGACATGGTCTCCCCATAGCCCAAATACCTAACCTCATTGTCATCTCCTCAGTGGCTGCACCCAACAGGAAGTCAGAGGCCAGGAAGCTGCTGCATGGTACAGGCAGGGAGCTGCTGGCAAGTGGGTGGGTGGATCTGGAGAGAGCACGGAAAGCCACCTGGCACCACACCATTCAAGTCCAGGCGTTTCCTTTAGGCTTACAGCTGAGTGTTAAATTTTATCGATCCCACCCCCACCCCATCTATTAAAACAATCACATGCACCCACACACAGAAATATGCCTACCCACACAAAAATAAACAATTCCATGGTTTTTCTTTTCTCTGGTTAATCCAGTATAGAGTTTGTAATGGTGAGTCATGCTTGCATTTCTGGCATAAACCCACCTTGGTCATGAGGTAAATACATACATACATTGCTAAACTGAATTTCCCAAGACTCTGCATGTCTTCCTTAAGGAGGGAGATGGATCTACACTTTTCCAACATGCTTTTATATTAGCATTGCCACCAAGATTGAGTTAGTCTTATAAAAAATGAGATTTCACATCCTTCTTTTCCAAAACATTTATTATAACACAGAATTGTTCTAGTCCCCTAACATTTTTAGACTCTCGAACTTTTAAGAAAAGTGATAATTTTTCCTACTAGCTTAATTTGTAGGTCTGGATTGGTTTGAGTATCTTACTCTTTCTGGGTGTTTCTTGGAAATTATCCATTTACCAAAGCTTTTGAATTTATTGCTACAGGGTCTTATCTTCTTCATATGTAACCTTTTGCTAAGTCTTGTGAAATGAATCTTCCAGCTTTCAGGTTGAAGTATGTGTTTACGGTGTGTGTGTGTGCTTGCATGTGTGCATGTGTGTGTGCATGTGTGTATACATAAGTGTGTGTGTATATGTGTGTGTGTGTGTGTGTGTTGGCTAGAGGTTGATGTCAGATAGCTTCCTTAATCACCCTCCACTTCTTGACACAGAGTCTTTTCCTGAACCCGGAGTTCACCAATTCAGAGGTTAGCCCATTTATCCTGGTCATCCCATTTCCAACTCCCAAGTTGTAGGTCTCACACTTTCGTGGTGAGCATTTTATCTGCCCAGCCATCTACCCATGCCCAGATACATGTATGTCACTTTTCATGTCTCACACGCTAACAACATGCCTTGCTACTCAGCTCCACGTCAGCCCTGCACGCTTCCATAATAAGCAGCATGATGGCGAACTCAGCCTTCACTTCAGATTGTGAGCCTGGACCGACTCTGGGGCACGTTCCCATCTCCTTTACTGAATGTAGAGAACCCATCACCTGGCCTACGTGTCTTATGGACCGGCTTCTCACAAATATTTGCGTTTCTGTTTTTTGATCTAGAGAAATATTTATCTTGTACTGAAGCCAAACCATGTCGTGTAAATTTATTATTATTATTTTTGGCTTTCCTCCAAGCAAAGAGCTGCATTGCAAAGACTTGACCAGAAAGTTTTCTTGGGCCTTCAGTTGTCCCCAGGACCAGCTACATGAACCTGGCATCGTGTCACTTTCTCCACCTCCCAGAGCCTTAAAAGTCATGTTAAGTCATTGTGCCAGACAAATGTTACATTTTCTTGAAGCTGCTCTGGCCCACCTTCCTTGTCTTTCTAATAAACAAAAATAGCCTCTCCTCGGTCAGAGCTTATCACCAAGTACAGAGGTTGGTGGTGTCTGGCTGATTTGTCCTCCAGTCCCAAGGCACTAGCACATATCCCAGCTGATGATATGGGTCATGTGTTGAAGAGCCAAGTAATTCAGAGACCTTCAGGCAGATATTTTCCTAATATTAAAAATTGAAAAAGTACCACCCTACCATTTCCCTAAACAACTCCTTCTGGTGTGTTTCTTCTGCAAGGGATGAAGAGAAGCAACCTCCTTCCTCTGTAGGGAAAGGGACGTGTGTGTGTGTGTGTGTGTGTGTGTGTGTGTGTGTGTGTGTGTGTAGCCAGGATTCTGAAGCAATGTCACTGGGCTGGCATAGTTACATGAAGCCAGTTTTTTCTCTCTGTATGGCTTCCGAGTTCTATGCAGGTGGAAGCCTGCTTGCACTGCCCCTTGCTGCCATCTAGTGGCTCAGCAAAGAGAACGTGTGGCTCTTCGGGTTCCTTTTTCAGAAAGTAGATGCCCAGAGAGTTCTTAACCTTGATCAGAAATGTGAGCCTAAATAAAAGGCTGAGAACAAAGGAAAGGGGCCTGTTGTGGCTCAGACAATCATACTATCAAACCAGAAGCCTGGCCCAAAGATTACCTTTGTAAATGACCCAAGTATCTTGGTTTCTTCGGACTCAGTGTTCACACTATACACACACATCTATAGTCTACTCGGATGCGGTTCCTTCAGTCATCAGTAGCAACGTGGGATCACTCCACACCCCAACCTTGAAACGAATCCTCAGCATCTCTGGGGGAGTTCTGAAAACTATCCATTCCCGAGACATACCCCAAGCCTGGGGAATCTCCATCCCCAGCGAAGTGCCCCGGGGTTTTGTTTTGAAATGCAAGGGCATTCTAAGGATCAGTCTTCCAGGAGGCAAACAATGAGGTGAAGAAGATGGCTTGAGACTGGGGATATATCTGAGTTTGAGTCCTAGTGATGCCACGTTCCAGTTGGGCAAACCTAGACAAATCGTTAGCCTTTCTAAAATTGGACCCTTATAATTTACAAAGTCCTCCAAAGGATGACATATGGTGTACATTTCCTCGTGGACGCAGTATGAAATGATGGCTACACAGCCACTCAGCCTCATGAACACACACATCCTTAAGGCTCGCCCATGCAGAGGAGACACAAACCTTTTTGTTCTCCCTTTAGCCAAGCCCCTGGCTGTTGTAGATTCTTCCTCCCATAGGTGTTTGGAGGGTTCCCTCCCCCTTGGTCTCTCCTCCCAGCATTCTGACACAATCAACTGCTACATCCTGAACTAACATCTTCATGCCCTGAAATGCTGAGTGAGAGGAATAAACAGCTTCTCTTGGTCACCCCTCACTGCTTCTTTGCTGGGTTAAGTTACAAGGTCCGACCTCAGGGGAACTGTATCTCATAGTCACCAGTGATTATGACTGAAGTGATTGGGGATCTTTCTCTGGTGAGATTAGAGCAGACAGACATTCTCGCCTCAGATAGAGACTTCCTGGATGCGAAGAGCTCAGCTCTGGCGCCCTGAGTGAATGAACGCTGCAGACACTCTCTGCATGTCGATGTGAGGAGACAAGCTTTGTCTTCCATGCTCAGCTTTGAGGAAGCCAAATTCTGTGGTGAAGGAAGGCTGGGCAGTGGGTTAGGGCGATGACGGCTCGGTGGGTAGAGTGCTTGCTGTGCCAGACTTTGGATACCCAACATCCCCCAAAAAATGAAGAAGCCAAGTCTGAAAGAATTCAGTTATGACAGGACACATCTGTAAAGCCAGCAGACTGGGATTGGAGAGGCTTTGTGTAAAGACATATGGTTCTCAGGGGTGCCCTGGCCAGCCAGCTAGCGGAAACAGTTACAAGCTCAGTGAGAGACCCTGTCTCAAAAACAAAAAGTAAGGTTGAGAGCTGTAGAACAACACCTGACATCAACCCTTGGTCTCTACAGGTACACTCATTGATGGGAGTATCTGTATATGCATGTGCATGCTCGTGCGTGTGTGTGTGTGTGTGTGTGTGTGTGTGTGTGTGTGTGTCTGGGAGGGCAACTAGACAGACCCATGGATATAGTCCAGCTCAGTTTCAGTGAACCTTTTATGCTCCAACAAATGTCTTCCATAAAGCCTACTCTCTGCTAGGAAAAAAAAATGACCCTACCATTGTCACTTTGTACTTCTCTTAAGTGTGCCTTGTCACCCATGATTACTGAAGGAGCTTCTCCAGAGACCTCCCTAAGGACTGGGACAGCACTGGGTGGTTAAGGGAAGATCAGGTGTCCAATCTCTTTCGTCTCTACTAATCTAAGACCCCAGCTATTTGGTAACTTTGAACACGGTCCCTTAATACAAAGGGGGAAATGCTCAACTCCACGGCCAAGATTTTGATTAATAACTCACCGAAGACAATGAGATAGAACAATAAAGAACGCTGTAGGTCAAAAAGCCCTTCTCACAGATGACAGCGGTGACGCTGTGGGTATGGCTTTCCCTGCCCAGGAGTAAGTGCCGCTTTCACACAGTGCTCAGGTAGTTTAATGTATCTGCTTTTGTGTTTCATCATCTCGTGGCGTGAGGGATGCTGAATACTCTAAATATTGGACTTTTAGAAGCTTGAACCCATTGACCTGCCACAAGCAATTGCCTCTGAAAAACTTCTGTGCCAGCAAGAAGCCGGAACAAAGAACAGTGCAAAGGTGAGCTGGGCAGTTGGAGACCAGGGGGGTGGGGGGGAGTGAGTGAGACTGGGGGAGTCGCTCTTCTCAAGTTTCCCCTTCACACAGGAGTTCAAAGCCAAAGCAGACTGTTCAGTTTTTGGCAGGTAGAATGAAAAGGCTCCGTGCTTAGCCATGCCTGCTTCCAACTGGCAAGTGCTCTCCGCTCTCGGGTGAGGCCAGGCTCCGTATGCTTTGTGGAGAAAACAGCCATGTAGATGAAAGGGGATCTTACATGGAAACCAGTGGTTCTACAAGTTTTCATCTGTGCTGGGGAAAGTCAGCACAGCTCTTCCCTGCACTCCTCCTGGGTTTAAAACACCCTCTCAGACTCCAGGGGAGAGCTTGTCCAGAAGTTGTTCCTGACTTCTGTGCCGCTGACCTTCATCAAAATGTAATGCCAGGGAAGTAATCCCAGGGAAGGCCTTCGGCTAGCTTTCCCTGCTGGGTAAGCACGAAAGCTGTTTGTGGAAGGGTCCTTTTCAAACCCTATCCTGACTCATTCTGGAGCCAGCCAGGCACTGCTGCGGGTGTGGTAAGAGACACCCAGGTGCTGCAGGTCCTCAAGCTCGTGCTTAAGGCACTGGCAGTCGCAACAGCTCCCCTCTAAGTTTCCGCACCATCCAACACATTGTCCAGAGGGCAGCACAAAGGGATGTCACCAGCTCTGTCCGTCACCTCTGGGCAACAGCAGGTGACAAATGAAAATACATTCACCACCACTTGCCCTCAACAGCCACCTATGCCACTGAATTTCATGACAAACTAAGGGGAGAGCACCAGACGTATCAGGAGTTATTTCAAAGCCTCCCTTAACTGCCGTGCTCCCGCTGGACCACTTGGGGGTGCTCCTCTCATGTCACAGCCATCTATTCAATGGTAGAAAAGACACGGGAAGAGAAAGGAAGATCTCATCAAACCCGGACACTTTTCTAGAGAGATATTAAAAGCATGTGTTGGTGGGGGGAAATGGTACATTGTCAAAGGGAGATTATCAAAATGAAATTGTCAAAACCTTACATTCCAGGCTTTCAACACTCTGCAAGAACCTTTAAAACACTATTAGATACACAGCAGATTGCCACTCAATTCACAGACAGCTATACAAAGGACTTGTCAGGGGCACACACCAGTATAGTTTTATCATGACAGGAGATCACTATGGATTAAAGTGGATTAAGATCTCCTGCTCCAAGAAGGATTGAAGGCTGTGGGTTGTGGAAGTCAACAACAATGACCCCAAACTAATAAACATGTCATCTTTCACAGCAGGAAAATGAGAAGAAAATTCAACTTCCTATGTACACTTCTGGGAAAAGACAATATTTACATAAGATGAAAATGCTAGAGATGAATCATAAGAAACAAGAGGTAATGAGAAGAGGGTCACATTTACCAAATATGGAGGGCATCATCACTGTCCCAGCAAGACCAGTCTATACTCAGCACTGGAGCAGAAGCTGCCACTGCCCGAGCTGGAAGAAACAGGAAGATGACCTTTGCTCCCAGCCTTGATCTCTTTGGGTGGTTTTTAACATTTATTTCCTTATTTTGTGGGGGCAGAGGGCACACACATGTGCTACAGTGCATGTCTGGGGGTCAGAGGCGAACTTTTTGTAGTAGGTTTTATTTCCTTCCATCATATGGTATCAAACGCAGATCGTCAGTCTTGGCAGCAAGCTCCCTTAGACTCTGGGCCATCTCACTGCTCCCTTGAGTGTCCCTGTTTCTTTGTCTCTTGGTTTTGTTTTTGACATAGGGTCTCATTATGTAGTCCTGGCTGTCCTGGAACTCACTCTGTAGGCCAAGATGGCCTCCTGCCTCCTCACTGTTAGTTGGGATTAAAGATATGCACCACAAAGCCTAGCTTGTGTCTTTTTTAAAAACCAGAAAATATGGTAGAGTCATAATACTTGTTTCTTGGTTTACTAAGAGGGGGAAAAGAAGTCAGTCTTTATTCTGATACACAGGCCTCTTCCTGTAATCCAGGTCACAGAATTTTCTATGGAGAAACACTTGGTGCTGGGCATGCTTGTACCCCATGCTTGCGAGGCTGTGCAGGAGGATTGCCACAAGGTCTAGGCCAGCCTGGGTGACATAGAAAGTTTCAGGACAGCCTGAGCTAGGGAGTAAAACCCTGTTTCCTTTTCTGCTGCTATAAGACAATACCAAAATGTGTTAATTAACAAAGACAGTGAAGATACTGCTTGGCATTCCAGAGGCGGAAAAGGCTAAGACTGAGATACTGGCAGTTGATAAGAGGTGGCACAACACAGCACAAGCAGGGGACGCAGAAGGTGACAATGTTCTTAAGAGTGAGGGGTCAGGAGCAAGAGTAAGCCAAGGCAGCTGAGCAGCCCCTATAGCTCTTTCCAGAGAGAACTAGGCTCCTCCTGTGACAATAGTTTTACTCTATCCTGAAGGTGAGCCATCTCTTAAAGGCCTGCCTACAGATTAGCATAAGGATTGAGATAGGAATGTTTCCAGCCTATAGTTTAGGAAGACGCACTGGAACACTTTCTCCAGTGAAGTTCTGCGACTGCCCTACTCTAAACCCCCTCTCTAAGGACGCATCCCGTGGTCCTGTCCTCTGTAATTCCGAACACCTCATCTCCAGACAGAGGCCAACAGGCTTCCTCTTTCCCTTGCTCATGCCTCTCTGAGACAGTGAGCACGCTCATCCATCTCCTAACACGCCTGAGAGTAAAGTTCCCACACCCTGCGATGGGAAGAAGACCACGCCCCTGTGTTTAAGGGCATCCAGGTCTGTGAACTCCTCTCCACTCTTGATGTTGCTGAGATGCTAATCTGTTTGAGGGAAGACTGTTTAGAGGAATATTAACCACTTCTAGCTGATCATTTCAGGCCCAAATGGAGTTGAGGAAGAGTCTTCTGAGAAAAGCGATGCTTGAGATGCAAAAGCTGAAAGACCATAACGGCAACAAAATCACCCAGAGCAGGCCAAGCAGCGGCGGCTGTGACATCTGCACCATGCTGCCTGACGAAAACACGCACAGAGACCCAGGTCAGCCATTTCTTTAGTAAAACATTTCACGGGGTTTTTTGGTTTGGTTTGGTTTGGTTTGGTTTGGTTTGGTTTGGTTTGGTTTGGTTTGGTTTGGTTTGGTTTGGTTCGGTTCGGTTCGGTTCGGGAGTTTAGTTATTTTAAGACAGATTTCCCTGTATCCCAGGCTAAGCCCACTATGTAGTCAAAGATGAGCTTGAACTTCTGATCCTCCTACCTCCACCCGCCAAGCACTGTCTTGCACGGCTCTCCCTGGCTTGCTTATGCCATGCTGGGTATTGAACCTAGGTCTTCACACATGGCAAGCATACTGTCTGCCAGCCTGGCTACACCATTGGCTCCCTAGTTTTGTTTTGAGACAGGGTCAAACTTGAACTCAAGGTCCCCCCCCCATAGTTTGCGCACTGAGATGCAAGCATATTTAAACCTTATCAAATAAGCATCCGTGATGGGCATGGGGAGAAGAATAAGGGGACAGCAAATAGCTGTCCCTGAGGGACTGGGTGACATCTGAGAGTGGTATGCTGCATTGGGAGGAAAAGATAAAAGCTTAAGCTCTCCATAGAGGCTTCTTTCTTCTTGTAGGTGCTAAGTGCTTTCCAGGCACTCTTGAAATCCCAAGACAAGCTCATCAAATCATCTTACTGTCAGAGACTGAGAAGTTGTCTGTACTCACAGGACATATATTCATCAGACCCCTGTCCCTCACAACACCCTTGGCCAAGCAGCTCAGCTTTCTTGGCTCCCCAGGAATGTCAACAGTGAGTCTAGCACCACTGGCTTCTCCACCTGGCTACTGCTGCAGCCGCCATCTTTACTGGGGAGGCCCTCATGACCCAGGTCACTTAGGCCAGAGCTACATTCCCTGCCCCACATTCAGAAGTTCTAGAAAGCACTCTGTCAATGCAGAGTAACCTCATAAAAAGCAAATCTGACCAGACGGCTCCCCTGATGAGAAAGCAATCACCAGGACTGGAAAGTGGGCTGGATGGCCAAGAGTGCTTGCCTTTCTTCCAGAGGACCCAAGTTTGGTTCCCAGCCCCTCATGTAGGGTGGCTCAAAACTGCCTGTAACTCCAGCTCCAGGGAATCTGATGACCTCTTCCAGCCTCCTCCAGAACCTGCCCACACATTTCACACATTCACAGAAATACATACTCATAAACAAAAATAAATATATTTTTCTAAAAAGCAGTCAGGGGATGGAGAGATAGCTCAGCAGTTAAGAGCACTGACTGCTCTTCCAGAGGACCTGGGTTCAATTCCCAGCAACCAAATGGTGACTCACAGCCATCTGTAATGGAATCTGATGCCCTCTTCTGATGTGCCTGAAGAGAGCAACAATATACTCACATATATAAATAAAATCTTTAAAAGGAAATGCAGTCAGATTTCTAGGAACCTGAAGATAAAACTTCATCTCCTTCATGGAAGACCTCAGATCTTCCAGAATCTGGCCACTGCCTACCTTCTGACTGTATCTCCTATAGTCAGCTCCACACTCTAGCCTTAGATTGTTCTGGGCTCTCTAACAGCCATCCTTATCCATAACCTGACTGCCAGGCTACCCACCAATCAGAGTGCCCGTTAAGTTTTCCCAGTGTGTGTCTCCCAGAAGGATGCCACCTATGTCCTGTACTGCTCACGCACAGAGGTTGCCATGCTGGGGCAAAACCCCACATCAGTAGAGCTGGAGCTACAGAAATGCCAAATGCGCTCTAAGATGCAAATATCACCTGCTGAAGGTGATACTATCCCCACTCCAAAGAGCAAGATTCTTAATCAGTAAATTAATTAACCAGTAAATTAAATGGAAGGCAATGTCACCTTGGGGCATTCACTTTACCTATACCCCAGTTTCAGACAGAGATGGGCTCTGTTGTGGAATAAGCAACTTTCACAACCAAAAATAAATGTTGGCAAAACTAAAAAAAAAAGGGGGGGCGCTCAAAGTTAAGCACTGCAAATCCATCTCCAGAGAGCAAGCCTAAATACACATATATCAGCAGGGGCCAAAGAAAATGTGCCAGGCTTGGAGGGACCCAGGAGGGACTGCAGAAGAGGGTTTTCCATTGCTTTCCTGAGGCTTTCTAAAGAGGCATCACTCTGTTCCAGCTGTGGTTTGTTGACTGTTCTTTCTCTAAACTAAGCCTGCAATCCCAGTCCTTGGCCACCATAAGTCCCTTGGACGGCATAGTGAGTTCAGGTTCCAAACTGGACTCCACAGAGAGACCCTATCTCAAAAGCAGAGCAACCAGCTGGTCCTATGATCTGGTCTTGGCACACATTCTCTGCTCTAAATCTCACACAACTAGAAGGTAAGAGTTAACACTCACCCGTAATGTAACACAGCCAGAATTCAAGGTCACATGTTCATGACCTACCTGCTACCTCAGCCTCCCTCGGGTGTTAAGCACCCACAGCTTTGTCTCGGACGGCCTTGGGAAGTACACAGGCCTAAAGCTGTGAGTCCTTACCCATCTTTGAAGAGAAGGCTGCATTCTCAAGTTCTAGATGGAGGCTGAAGAAGCTCACAGATACTGGCTTTCATATGCCCCTATACAGGACCTTTCTAGGGTGCAGAAAAAAGAACATCTGTCTCAACAAAGAGAGACAGAATCAGCAGCAGAATCCCTTGGGGGAGTGGGGACTTTCCTATCCTCCTTCTGGGCCAGCATAACCTTACATTTAGTTCTCCAAGGGATTGTGGAGATCAGCTGACCTCAGATAGACTTGATTTCAGTGCAATCAACACTTAAAGTCTATGAGGGTTTTTTTTTTTTCCTTTGCAATGACTGGGTGTGTGAATATTCCTGACAAAATGCTTCCAGAAAATATAACTTGCTAGCATGAATTAAAAATTCTAGAGGCTGGAGAGATGGCTCAGCAGTTAAGAGCATTGGCTGTTCTTCCAAACATCTAGAGTTTGGTTCCCAAAAACCACATAGTGGCTTACAACCATCCTTAATGGGATCTGATGCCCTCTTCTGTCATGTAGCCATAGAGCACTCAGATAAAAGGTAGACAGGTAGATAGATAGATAGATAGATAGATAGATAGATAGATAGATAGATAGATAGATAGACTAATAAATGCTTTTTAAAAACAAAAAATTCTAATTGATTTCATTTAAATTAGATCACACTTAGGATCTCATGGAGGGAGATATCTGCAGCAACATCATTGCCTGCTGCTGAAGCTGCTGGACAGGGAAATCTATTACTTTTCTGGTTGCTGTGACGAAACTGCTGACAAGAGTTTTGTGGAAGGAAGAGCTTGCTGGTTCTCGGTTCCAGGATACAGTCCATTGCGGCTGGGATGGCGGGAGAGGCTGGTCAGCCAGGAAGCAGGCAGAGGTGGATAGTAGCCCTCCAGCTTGCTTTCTCCTCTCTTTTCTACCCAGTCTGGAGCCCACGCTTATGGGATGGAGCCATCCATATTTAGGGTATGTCTTCCCTGCGCTGTTAAAATCTGGAAGCATTCCTGCAGATCCACCCAGACTGGATGATTCCCAATCCAGTCAAGCTGACAAAGAAAATTAATTGTCACAAGAAGTGAAGTATCACCATACATTTCTTTGAAGACGGGGAGACTGTGATTCAATAAAGTTTCCCATCCTCTTGTTGCTTCCATTCGCAATACACAGCCCTCTAGACAGAAACTTGCAAGGTACTGGGATAACAGTGGACAGAGCTAGCATTTAGAAAGTGATTTTAATCACAATATTGAGTTCTTCGTATGAACCATAAGAGGTCAGGATTATTACCACCTGTGTTTCACAGATGAGGAGACCAGAAAGGACAGGTCCACGCGCAAGGTCACAGCCAGATAGTGAGAGATGAAACTTCTCAGGATGCTTCACCCCAGGATCTGCACACACGGCTGCTCTTACCACAGCCTCTAGCAAAGCTCCCTCTTACTGATCACACCCCCCGACTGCTTTCCCTGTCTTCTAAAAGTGACTCACTTTGCTTTCTCCTGTGAGTGGAACATAGCCAAGCTAATATGTAGTCCTGGGTATTCTGGAAGTTGGGGTCTGGCCATGCAGGATCCTTTTTTCCAGCCTTCACTGATTTCATTGTATATCTACAATTTCTTGTTTCCCTCCAAAAGATGAGAATTTTAGCCTCTTGTGAGACAGAAGCTGAGCTTTGTTTTCTGCTACTTCTTTAAACAAAACCACTTTTAGTGTTTTTTTAGTCACATGAAAAATTACACATATTCATATAAAATATGTAGTTGTACAGCATAAAGTGAGCTTCACTTTGATGTACGGTTCTGTGAATTTTACCATGTTTATGTGGTCACGTGCTTTCCAGAGGCATGACATGGACACAGTTGGAGGAAAAGCACAGAAATTGGACTCAAAGTCTTTCACTGAGCTCCAACAGTGCACCCTCTCTGGGGGTACGCACATCCTTCTCTTCCTAGAGCAGAGTCTTACAGATAGCAGCCTTTCCATCATAGGTTTTTCTGCATTGTTTTACTTTTTTAAGTATATCTAAGTACATTTATTGCTTTGCTTTGGTGGCCCTATCTTTATGTATGTAAATGGAGATAAATAGTATCCGCCATATAGGGTTCATGTAAAGGTAATCTCATTGTATAAAAGGACATATAAGAGCTAAGGAGATTGCTCCACTGGGAAAGTGTCCCACGAGCTTCAGGATCTGAGTTTGGATCTTTAGTACCCATGTCATGGCAGTATGCATTTGTAATCCCAGTGCTAGAGAGGCAGGGATAGGGGAACTCTTGAGGCTTGCTGGCCAACTAAGCTAGCCAAATCAGTGAGCTCTGAGTTCAGTTCAGTGAGAGGTCCTGTCTCAACATGTCCATGTCTCAAAGCCATTGAAGTGACACTTGTCCTGAACCTCTGGCTTCCACATGCACCTGTGCACGCATGTTCTTCTACACACACACACACACACACACACACACACACACAGTCTGTAAGATTCAGACAAACATCTAGGAGTGGATAAAACATAAGGGAAAATGAGACTGATGTCTGAATCAGTTACCTGTCTCATTGAAGCAACAAGACAACTGGTAAGACCGACTGAAGGAAGGAAGGACTTATTCTCACTCCCACTTTCAGTTAATCAAGTCCAGCCTGGGAAGTATGGTATCAGGAGTAGGAGACAGCTGCCTATACCTCATCCACAGTTGGGAATCAGAGGACAATAAATGCATGTTCTCAGCTCACTCTCTTTTATTTGGTCCAAGACCCCAGCTTATGGAACAGTACCACATTCAAGGGGGTCTTCCCACCTCAATTAACTTAGTCCAGACAATCCCTCCTGGGCATGCTCAGAGGCAAGGCTGGTCTCTTCAATACTTATGGAACCTGTCAAGATAACAGTCAACATTAACCATTATAATGTCTTATACTGAAACAACTTATCTTTCAGAGAAATGTCACCCTGAATCTGTCATTTCAATTTCACCTCACAATTCTAATCTTCTTCACCCCCCCAGTACTATTTAACTACTAAATCTCTAGTCTTTAAATATATATGTAGCTTTGTCTTTGAGCTACTATGATATATGTGTGTGCATGTATGTATACACACACACACATAGCAGTGATAGACTTTTTTAAAACACATAAGATATATGATGGTCAAGCATTTCTCATGCTTTCTGTTTCCTATACCATCTAAATCACTCCTTATTCCCTCAGTACACATCAGAATACTTTGCCTTCCCCTGGGGGCTTTGGGGGGAAGGTTAATCCTGGAGTTTTATACACTGGCTTCTACTCTGCACACCCAAAATCCACTTAGACTTCTAAAGGTCATGATTTGGGGTTTTATTTTCATTGTTTTTAAGTCTATAAGCCATACACTAGCAAGTGTCTCGTAAGAATGCTGTTACCACTAGCTCAGATGTCCTCAAGCTTCTATGCACCCAGGACCGTGTACATGGTACCTTATTAGTTAGAGAGAAGGCAAGGCTATACTATAGCGGCAAGCCTACAGTTTTGGGGACCATTTCTACAGTTCATCACTAGTGAGGAGGATGAAACTGTGTATCTACATCACATACATCTTGAGACTGGAGTGATCTTGGCACCAAGAATGCTGCAGGCCTTAAGCTATCATTGATAGTACATCAGAACCCACAACTCATAGACATTTTCTTCCCATTTCAAAGCTCTGCTTCCAGGAATAGACATTCTAGAGCATTTCCATTCTCAGTGATGTCTCTTGCAGGACAGAGGTAACTGGCAGGCTTAGGCTCTCCTGGTTGAAGTAGTTCCTGGGTTGGGGTTACCATTACTTCCCACATCCAAAACACCTCGATCATTCATTGGTTCATTCATTTTTTAGTTTTCTTAATGACAAAAATATAGAAATGTGGTTTTGTTTTTCTGGTTTTTTGTTTTGGTTTGGTTCGAGACAGATCTTAGACTGGCCTTTAACTTATGTTTCAATAGATGACCCTGAACTCCTGGACCTCCTGCCTCCACCTCCTGAGTTTTAGGAACCCAGGCATTTGCCACCATCCCATTTTTTATGTACAGCCTGTGTTGTGCATGCTAATCAAGCACTCTAACCAGCTGAACCAGACCCTGACTCCTAATTTTTAGATAATATTGTGGATAAGTTGGAGATCTAGGTTTGATTCACTAGTCTTGTTACTCTTAGATCATTAAAGAAAAAATTTAAAAACAGCTAGAAATTAACATTTAGAGCTAACTGTGTGCACATGGGTGTTGCTAAAAACAATGAATAATCTCAATGTTGCACAAAGAAAAACCATAACAAAGCAAAAGTCGGGAAGCAATTCTTTTTTTGTAAAAAGGTCATGCCAGAATCCCAAATGGGCTAGCAGGCATCCTGGGACAGGCACTGCTCGTGGTTTCTATTGACACAGGTGGTGACTGTCTTTTCTGCATTGGCTGGGGTCCAGCCTTACAGGCTTTTGAAGCTGGCTAGTTTTGAAAGAATTGCAGAAAGGAAATGAAGGGAAGCGGGGAAGGATGGGCCATGTAAGTCCAAGAATCCGGCTGGACCTTTGTGTAAACTGCAGTTTTACCAGGTTGGGGGTTGGGGGATTAAACCATTTGCATAAAAGTTTTATCAGATAGGAAGGCGAAGAAGATTTTAAATCCTATGACAACAACAGTTTTATAGTTTACAGAAAAGGCTAATATTTAATTTCTATTCCAGTATTAACCTCAAATAAGTTATTCTACAATAATAAGATCATTTTAAATAATCATTCTTAAGGAGAAATTTTTTTAAAAATACAAACTTTTTCTCTTTTGCAGGAAATCCCAAGGATGAAGAATTCTTAGATTATCACACAGAGGGTGACTATTGTGTCCGGAAAATTGGCAAAATGGAAGCATGGCTCCGTGAACAAGAAGCCCAGGGAGAGCTTTTCTGGGACAGTTCCAGCTCTGACTCTGACGAGCTTGAAAACAATAAGAGGAGACCACAAGCACTGGTGAGGACCAAGACAGAGAAGATCCCTCTTTATGATGACTTTTACGACAGTGCGTAAGAAAGCTAGATGCTACCCCGGGTAGTGAGGGCACGGAATACCTTGGGTTTGTTTTCTTCCATAAAATCATCCATATTTGCATATGGACTACTCTGAGGGATGCAGGCTATTTGGGTATGCAGAAAGGATGTCATCTGGAGTCTTGTGGTTAGTAACCTTGTCATGTCTGCTTTAAGTCTATGCCTTAAAACTGAGGGCTGAATCAAAGTTCATTTGTTTGACTCACTTTTCTGTTCGTAGCTGGGCTCAGTGAGGTTGTTCTGTTGGTCTCCTAACATAGCTCATGTAAATGGACATCATATGGCTGCTAAGACTGGAGTCGCATAGAGTCTGAGCAAGGGCACATGACAACTGGAATTTGATCACTCTCTACATAGCCTGAGTCTCTTCAAATAGTCTGTGCAGCAAGGTAGTAAATTTTTCCTTTAAACCAGTCCAGTGTGTCTAACAGCAAATATCCCAGGTGCAGGAAGCCAGAGGACACAGATGTGGCAAGTGTGTAATTGTTAAATCCACCCCAAACCACTTCTACCATTTCCTATCAGGAATGAAAGTCATAGACAAAATGCTAGCCAACGAAAAATATCCATACAAGGGAATAGGTACCAAAAGATGTCTATCCCGGAGACTTTCAATAACACCATGCATCTCAAAACTTGGCACTGGTTTACCTTTTTTGTTTTGTTTTGTTTTGTTTTTTGATTTTTTTTTCAAGACAGGGTTTCTCTGTATAGTCCTGGCTGTCCTGGAACTCACTCTGTAGACCAGGCTGGCCTTGAACTCAGAAATCTGCCTGCCTCTGCCTCCGAGAGGTGGTGGTGGCACTGCCGCTGCTGCCACCACCGCCACCACCACCAGCAGCTTGGTTTACCTTTAGAAGCATGTAGTCTGGCAATGGTGACACTCAACTTTAATCCCAGCACCAGGAGGCAGATGAAGGCAGGCCTCTGTGAGTTTGAGGCAAGTCTAGTCTACACAGTGAGTTCCAGGTCAGCCAGGGCTACACAGAGAAACTTAGACCCAGGGGCAAGGGAAGCGGAAGAGGAAGAGGGGCAGGAGGAGGAGGAAAGAAAGCAGCAGCATAGTAGTAACATGCCTATAATCCCAATACCAAGGAGGCTGAGTCAGAAGAATCAGGAATTCATGACCAGCCTGGGCTATACCACAAAAGCCTACCTCAATCAACTGACCATCAATATAGGCAAGCTAAATCCTATAAAAATAGATAAAAATATATTTTATATAAATTCAAGTGAGCTTTTAAAGAAACATCACCATGATGCTGCAAGAGACACTCAGATCACTCAGGCTACTTTGTAAATAAGTTGCCCATACGGAAAGTATTCACATAGAGATAAATAAGATCAGCTGTGAAAGGTCACTGTGGAATTAAACCTCAAAATTCAGACTACTTCACGTAATCTACAAATGTTTGGAAGCAATTCAAGATTCCAAATGTTCAGTAAAATAAGTCAAAATAAAAGCACCATTTAAGTCTTCACTAGGAAATTTCAAAAAAAAAAAAATAGAGGAAAGTGCTACCTAAATTTGACACTCATTCTCTTCAAACCAGTTTCTAAGAAGACGAAAGGCCTGACATGTCAGGATGAGCTCACAGTTTCCAAGGACGGAAGGTAATGGGCCTGAGCTTCTTGTAATTCCCAGGATTTTGTTTTGTTTTGTTTTGTTTTTCCTGCTTCCTTTCTGTACTTCTTGTGCTAGACAAGAAGCTAAACTGCACCAAAGGAAAAATCGTCAATACTAGGTTGTTTGACACCAGCTGTCTCCAAATGGTAAGACCCTTTCAGAGGATAGACAAATTCAAAATAGCCCTGTGATTTCGCATGTTATGGTGTATCTGAAACCTTGAACTAGGAAGGGAAAGTCTCAGTGTTCAAGATAGTGACATCGGGGGCTGCTGAGATGGCTCAGCAGTCAAGAGCATGTGCTGGTCTTGCAAAGGACCCAGGCTAGGGTCCCGGGACCCGTATGGCAGTTCACAACTATCTGTATGTAATTCCAGTTACAGACGATCTATTTGATGCCCTCCTTTGAAGGCATCGCATGCATGTGATGCATGGACATACTTCCAAGTAAAACATCCATACACATACAAAATAAATAAATCTCTTAAAAAAAAAAACCAAACAACAAAAATTGGTACCAGAATGTGCTGTCCACACTCAATTCTGTCACACAAAATTAGACAAAACATTATTCTACAAACTCACTTGGCCATGAACTAGAGCACTGACCACAACCTCTCCCTGTGTTATTGATAACTGCATTCCCCTATGACATCTGGCACCAAGTTCATTATCAGCTCTTTGTGAATCTCTTGTGTGTGCTGTCACCCAGTCAGTCGGGAGGCTTTGGCGCTGCCCCAGCTCTGCAGTCGCTCACACTCCCTGCATTTTGCAAGTCGTATATAATAAAGCTCATGATGCAGTAAAGGAAGAGGCTTCTCAGACGTTCTTAGGATGTGCACATCTAAGTGGATGACCTCAATCCAACACCACTGTAAGGTCCAGAAGATTTACTATATGCTTATGAAGACTCCATAGCTCCAAGTATTTGCCCAAAACCCCATCAGAATGTGTTTACTGCAGAGAGACTCACAGAGCCCTCTGTGAGAGAGATGATTTGCTTGCTCTGGAGCTCTGGAGCCACTTTTACTCCAGGATCTGAAACAGATAATAATAGCAGTAATAAGTGCCATTACACGGACTGTGCATATGTGCCAGGGAATCTTCAACTGCGTAACATGACTGATCCTCACAGAAGCTTTGTGGGACAGCATTAACATCTCTATCAAACAAAAAGGGCACAGACACACGGAGAGGCTAAGTGAAATGCCAGAACTTTCCTTCAGGCGTGACCATTGTTTACCAAAAGCAGTCAACTTGCTGTGGGCCAGGGGCCTTTCTCCTCTTTACCAAACTCACGGCTAAGAACTCAGATGGTGACCGGCATCCCATGCTTTTTTCTGTTCTCCACTTTTCGTTTGGTATCTGGTTTTGTTCTGAAAGTACAGGAACACACTGGAAAGGGAAAGTGCTCTACGCAGTTGTTCTTTTATGAAGAGGATGGAAAAAATGGCCTGATGGCTAGACCGTGTACACAGGGGAGACTCTAAGCACCCAAGAGCTGCAGAGTGGAGACAAATTTTACTGTCATTATTGGGCCTGGAAGCAGCTAGGCAAGCACTGTCCACCCCCCCCATCCCCCACCCCCCCCAACCCCCGACAGACAGCCCCATCCCAGACAGAGTGGCCATGATTGAGAACAGCAGAGCTGGGTGCTGGCTCCAGATTAGAATCACCTGTTGCATGATCAAAAAGCTAACAGTCATCAAGATTTGGAGGTCCGCCTTTTGTTTTGGAGGTGCTATTCAGACACTAGGTTGGTAGTGAGTTATTTACACTCCATATTTTATTCCCAACCCCCATCCACTCTCTGACTGTTCCATATCCCATACCTCCTCCCCACCCCTCTCTCTCCACGTGGATGCCCCCATCCCTCCATGCCACCTGATCTCTAAACTCCCTGGGGCCTCCAGTCCCCTGAGGGTTAGGTGCATCATCTCTGAATGAACACAGACCCAGCAGTCCTCTACTGTGTGTTGGGGATCTCATATCAGTTGGTGTATGCTGCTTGTTTGGTGGTCCAGTGTTTGAGAGATCTTGGGGCTCCAGATTAATTAAGACTGATGGTCCTCCTACAGGATTACCCTTCTCCTCAGCTTCTTTCAGCCTTCCCTAATTCAATAACAAGGGTCAGCCGCTTCTGTCCATTGGTTGGGTGCAAATATCTGCATCTGACTCTTTCAGCTGCTTGTTGGGTCTTTCTGAGTGTGGTCATGCTAGCGTTCCATAGCCTCAGTAATAGTGTCAGACCTTGGGACCTCCCCTTGAGGTGGACTTTGAGGAGACTTTGGACATGTTGCTGGACCTTCTTTTCCTTAGGCTCCTCTCCATTTCCATCCCTGTAATTCTTTCAGACAGGAACAATTATGGGTCAGAGTTGTGACTGTGGGATGCCCCACTCCTATCTTACTTGATGCCCTGTCTTTCTGCTGGAGGTGGGCTCTATAAGTTCTCTCTCCCTACTGTTAAGCATTTCCTCTAAGGTACCTCCCTTTCAGTCCTGAGAGTCTTTTACCTTCCAGGTCTCTGATATATTCTGGAGGGTCCCCCCAACCTCCTATCTCCCGAGGTCGCCTGTTCCCATTCTTTCTGTGGGCCCTCAGGGCTTCAATCCTTTTCCCTTACCCAATACCAGATCAGGTTCCCCTCTCCCCTCCACTCCCCACTTCCCATCCACTTTCCCTTCCAGGTCCCTCCCTCCCTCCCCACTTGTGATTGCTTTCTTCTCCCTCCCAAGTGGAACTAGGGCATCCTTACTTGGGCACTTCAGCTTGTTGACCTTTTTGAGTTCTGTGGACTGAATCCTGGGTACTCTGTACTTTTTTGTTTTATCCACTTATTAATGTGTACATGTCCTTGAGTTACCTCACTCAGGATATTTTCTAGATCCATCCATTCGCCTGCAAAACTCAGGATGTCCTCATTCTTAATAGCTGAATAGTATTCCATTGTGTAAACGAACTACATTTTCTGTATCCATTCTTCTGTTGTGGGACATCTGGGTTGTTTCCAGCTTCTGGCTATCACAAATAAGGCCACTATGAACATAGTGGAACAGTGCCCCTGTGGCATGGTGGGGCATCTTTAGGGTATATTCCCAAGAGTGGTATAGTTGGGTCTTCTTGTTGTTAATAAGTATTTTAATTCCCAAACGTATCCAAACATAACACTCATTCTTTCATTTGGGGGTAGTGGTATGCAGGTCATGACACACATGTGGAGGTTCCAGGACAACTTTTAGAATTTAGCTTTCTTCTTCCAAGGACTGAGCTCAGTTAAGCTCAGTGACAACCAGTAAAGGCACATTTAAGATGCCACAGTAAGTCCATAAAACAACCATTCTATTGTGTGAGTATGGGTACACATACCATGGTGTGCATGTGGAGAAAGACTCTAGAGTCAGCCCTCAACTTCTATTTTATCAAAAAGTCATAATGTACAAAACAACCATGAAGATAGCATGCACTATGGAAACTGAAGGGTAGTGATGCATCATGAAGCTTCTTCAGGCATAATATACCTCCTAAAAGTGGAACATCATTAGTGCAGAAGGCTGTGCATGTCTGGGTACAGGGTGTTTAAGAAATCTCTATCTTCCACACAATGTTGCTGCAAGCTAGAAACTGTTCTAAAGTACATGCTGTTTAAGTAACTTTAGCTTACAACAGCTATTGTACATGTTACCACACCAATGTCCCTTCTATCATCCTTCCCTTCTGGTCAGATAGTTTTGGAAAAGCACTGGTCAGCTTGGGAATCTAGCTAAAGCGTGGCTGAATTGGGACTATTTGGCAGGATGTGCTTAAGGGAGTCATTGATGTTGGGGTCCAGGAACCACCTCACCACAGGGATAGTTTATTGAGCACATACCCCAGGACCAGTTGACCAGGGCCATGAACCAGATTCATGAACTGAACCATGACTTTGATCCTACAGGGCTTTTAAAGCTAAAATCCACAAACATCTGTGCCAAGTTATTCTACCAATCAGGATTTGGGGATAGGGGATTTCCTTAGGAACATGTCTTTGTCATGCATTTATCTCGTTTCTATTGGTTGGGGTATTCAACTGTGGCAGGGGACTTACCTCATCTAACATTAATAATGTCTTGACAACCAGGATGGGACTTTTCTAACGTTCATGTCTTAACTTGCCAACCAGGATGTCAGTTACCTACATACATGTCTCTCTGCCAAGCAGAATGTCAGTGCCAAGGGACGTCTTAGGAACTTAAATTTTACTATAGGCTTAGTTTTGTTTTTCAAACCCTATTTTTATTAATTGTTCTTAAATGCTTTAACTTCCCTTCTAGCCCACCACCCCACTTCCAGGGGGAAGTGGACCTGTTTAGAAACAGTTTGCATTGTCAGGGTATCAGCAGTTTAGTTCACACAAATCAGCAATGGCTGGTTAATCCAGAAGCAGCAGCTAGGCTCTGATGTTTGTTGGTTAGAAGCAGTTCCTCGGGGCAATTTCAATCTCCAGGTGTCAGGATACCAGTAGTCCAGTTCAGTAGTGTGAAGATAACAAACATGAATCAGCAGTGGTGGGACGGTCTAGCACAAACAGCCAGGTCTCCACCAAATCGGCACAAGTCAGCAGAATGGACCAGCAGAGACACCAGGAAAAGTTCTCTGCCATGCTCCCAATGAATTGAAGTGAAGATGAAGACTCGAGACCGAGGAAGCTCTGCAAAGCTAGCTATGCAAGCTCTCCATTGAGTCCTGCTTATACTTCCTCTGAACATCACATGCCCTCCCATGGGTCTTGCCTCAGCAAAGCTCCAAGCGAGCCTGTATCAGCTAGCATAACCAGAAACTTCCACTTCACTCTGCCAATTGGCCTGAGTCCTTGGAAACAAGAAGCTGCCAGAACAGCACCAGAAGTTTTTTGGTCTGCTTCCCTTGGTGGAGTCATGACAAACAGTGACCAATAAATAATGATAAGACATGCCAATACCATCCAGCATCATACACTGCCTGTTGGGTTGTATTTATATTCCTTCTAAACATCATGTGTCTTTTCATGTGTCTGCTTTAGCAAGGCATCCTTTGACCTGTGTCTCCCCCAGTAAAACACCATTTAACATAACTGACTTTCCAAAGAAACCAGAAGTTTCCACTTCACTTTATCTCTACTCAAAATGGAAGTCTTATTCCAAATAATTTCTTATATTGGTGCAAGTGTCTCTCTTATGTTGGGATCCATCCCAGCTTGTAAAGGCAAATACCGTAAAAACTTATACATGAGTGCAGGAAGTAAGTTGGGTGGTTGGTTCAGGTCCAAGCTTGTTGTGGGTAACTATGCAAAACAGTTCTGATGTCTATCATGATTGGTTCCCACGGGTACAGAACATAACAGAAAATATAGTCAATCTTGGCAAAAACATATGAGAAAGTTTCCTTATAATGGCAGGCAAGCCCAGGTTACTGTTAATAAGACCTTAACATTTTACCTAGGCCGGAACATTCCAACTAGGCCTTGATATTTCACACAGGCCCTAACAGCTACAACTTCCATGTACAGCTAACTTATTGTTGGATGATGAGAGAATGTCAGTCATCCATGTGTGATGGGCTGACCTAGACACATAACAGCAGTGTTTAAGAGTGATAAAGAAGCTGTCTATGGGAGCCAGAGTTAAAAGCACTCTGCAGGTTAAAAGCACCTGTGCCATTGAGCCTGATGACCAGAGTTCAATTTCTGAGACCTACATTTAAAATGGTCCATCAAAGTGGTGTGTATTTGTTAACCCAACACTGGGGAAGCAGAGACAGTCAGTTCCATACTAGGCTTGGCCAGCCTACTCTACATATACACACACACACACACATACACACACACACACACACACACACACACAGCTCAAGAGAGAGAGACAGAGAGACAGAGAGACAGAGACTATAAACTGTCACTACTACTAAACTAAAAGCCAATAAGACAAAGAAAAATCTAGTCATTTTTTAAATCCAGAAAAAAAAAAGGCTAATAAAACGGAGAAATTCAAACAATAAGATCCCAGATTCAAGTCCAACAGTACCAAAAAACATACAAAATATAAGTAGTTAATAACATGGTTTAAATTTGGAGATGAGACTGGAGAGGAGCCAGAAGCACTTCAAAACTTCTTTCAAGAAGCACATTCTAAACAAAGATACAGGTCTCCTGAAGGTAAATGAATACGACAAGATACACCAAAAAATAAATAAATAAATAAATAAATAAATAAATACCCTTTGGCATGATCATGGTAGTGTTAGAAAAATAGACATAAGGGTCTGTAACTGGCACACACCGATAGTAGCTGAAGTATAAAATCTTTCATTTTAGCAAGAGCAGAAGTACTTAATATTTCACACCTCACCAGTATGAAATGGATCCCCATAAGGAATCTGATAGCCATGACAGCGTACATCCCACTTTGTGAGGGTGGAACTGAGCACTCTGGTGGAATCACATGGAGTCAGAAAGTTTCCCAAAGAAGGGTTTCAAGGATTTAGTACAAGTAGATGTCTGTGAACATATGCACCATAAGGAACCGGCTCCCTGACACACCACACATCTTTAAAGCATGGCAGTGGTGTAACTATTCAACAGTGATGGCCAACAATCCAGAGGCTAAAGGGGCTCTAAAGTGCTTGTTTGCTTCAAGAAAACATTTAATTTTGCCCCAGAATTTACCAAAGAAACCCCCAAAATTTGGGAGCTCCAGAAATGAAGAAAAATATATCGGCATCAAACCCAGACTTAAAGAAGAAAGTGTTGTTTACAGTGTTCTGTTCCTGAATCACTTCCTGAAAGGTCTTGTACTCTTCAACAGTTCTAGGGCTAGCTCAGTGATAAAGTACTTGCACAAGGCCCCACAACCACATCACACACACACACACACACACACACACACACACACAAAATTAGTCCCCACCGCTAAAGGCACACCAAATGTAATCCAAATCCACTCATACAGATTTCATGTAAATATGGAACAGCTAACCGCAGATTACCAGATGTGGAGAATTTAAGAACCTGGTAGTCCACACTCTGTTCCCCACACCATGGGAGGAATGGAGACAACACAGCCCTCAAATGTGACCAGTTTTTATTCATATTGATTCAGTTTATTGGAAAGTGTCTTTATAACTATTTTAAAAGGGAGAAAAGTGGAGAGATGGCTCATTGGTTTAAAAACACTTGCTGCTCTTGTCCAGGACCTGGCTTGGGCTCCCAAAATCCACATTAAGCAGTTCATAACGACCTGTAACTCCAGTTCTGATGTCCTAGCCTCTGCAGACACCTGCATGGACATAGTGTACATATATATGTGCAGGCATAACATTCATACAGTTATTCATCTAAATCTAAATCTAAATCTAAATCTAAAAATAGTAACCACTATTTGGAAAGGGGCTTACCTTTTGGAGTCCCAACATGTCACATGTTTACGTATACAAACCATCACTATCCACCCCCTACTTCAAAAACAAAGAAGAGAGACTCTCACTACCGTCTACAGCTGGGTACAGGAAACAGGACCTGTGAGCTGCAGACGCGTGCTGACATTCCATGTTAGTGATGCACACTGAGGCTTTGGCCTCACCAGCTCGCTCATTTGATTTTGTCTCGGTTATCCTTCTCAAAATGTTTAATACAGTTAAGAACTAAAGGCTTGAAGATGCCACATGAATATCTAAGAGAACTCAAGTTCCTTTGAGAGCCCTCTGCTGGCTGATTCCTTAATTCAAAAACGGTAAAACTGGTCACACATAAACACGAAAAACAGCAAAAATGTTCAGTAACTTCCTGCTCTGGCCTGCTGCTTCTCCTGCTTGCTGCTCTGGGTCTTGATCAACGGCCAGACATCTTCCCATCACTGTTTCTTAGAAAGCGGGCAGGTGGGTCTCACTCTGATCTTTCCTGCTCTAAGCTGCTTCCACTTCTTTCATTATTATTTGCAAAGTTTCTATTATCTAGTTTATGACTTCTTTTCTGGTTTAATATTTTGGAAGTAGTCCTAAAGCTAGGCTATCAAAGGCATACCAAGGCTTTAAAATAAAATGTAATTTCCAAGAGAGTCATTAGAGGCAGGTGTCTGGAGCCATGCCCAGTTATTACAAAGTTCTCCATGAACGTGTCAGGACAAGACACGTTGCCCAAAGAGTTCCAAAGGCAGAAGCCATCCCAACTTACTCTCCTTCCCTCAGTTCCACTTTTAATCGTTTTAGTCTTCCCACTTCCTCTGCACAATCTGTGAAGCTACTCTGCACCTCTTTCATTGTTCCCTGTGGGCTACAATCATCTTTGTAAGTCTTGGAATATAAAGCATCTGCCCACATATCCAGCATGATATAGTATCTGAGTGGCTGGGATGGGTAAGAGGGGAGAATTCAAGATTTCTGGAATCCTCCATGCTCCTCTAATTTTACGGTTGTAAGTTGACCTAAAGTAGAGTTGACTGCAAACTAAGAGATAGTTAAGCTGAAAAGGTTTTTGACAACTGAAAACTAGTCAATAAAGATTGGCATGTACGAAACATTGTAAACTGAAGAGTACGATTATGCTAACACAACATGGAAACACATGAAATGTCAAAGTTTGGGGACAGGAGCACACAGCAGGTAGTCAATAAAGGTCACCAATTGGAAATATTTATAGTGACTGTTTCTACCAGTGTCTCAATCTACCAGCTAAGGCAAGAGAAATCCTTGCTTTAACATATTGACACAAAAAGCAGACTTTGGTTCCAAGGACCCGGTGGTGAGAAAGCTGGCAGGGTCAGCAGGGAGGCAGCAACAATCATGTGGTTTGATTTCCACTTGGCCAAAAGTTGACTGATCCTCATTCACTGTTGATCTTCAATCCAGGGTCCAGGCCTCAGGACCGGGCAGGTAGGATACCCTGCCTTCAATCTTGATGCCCTCTCCCACTCTTGACCTCTCAATAGTGAGGTTTTAGATGGCCCCCAAAACCTAGCCTTTGCTAGCCCAGGTGGTAGTCGGTGAACTAGAGGCCCTAAGGAGTGTAAATAAGAGACGGCATGTCTTAGTCATGCATATCTGTTGCTTAGCTTTATGTTTAAACAACAAATGTTTTTGAAAAAAACTCCATTATAAAACAAAATTTTAACTATATGTTGTGAAGCAAAGGGTGAAAAATACAACCTAAGCAGAAATTCACTGTTTTAGGTCAGAGGTTTGCAGTTAACGTTTGCCATGTGTGGGTATATAATGATCCTCAGAACTCTAGAAAAGGACTAGAAATGTGTATCTTCTTTCTTCTTCCATTGCTATGACAAAGCATCTCACAGAAGCAACTTAAAGAATGGTTTATTTGGGGTCATAGTTTGAAATACAGGCTATCAGGGTGGGGAGAGGGCCTGAAGCAGCTGTTGCCATGTGGTCCACAGTCGGAGCAGAGGGGCTGAGTGCTGGCATTGGACCTGTGCTCCTTTGTCTTCAATCCTGGACCCGATGGAGCTGTCTACATTTAGAATGTTCTTCCACCTCAGTTATCGAGTCTAAGGCTTTGTCTCCTAAGAAATTCTAGGGTCTGACAAGTTGGCAATGTCAACCATCCTGACACCTCTCATTTACATGCCAGTGTGGATGGGGGGAAGATTCACAAGGCCTTGCCCCAAGACAAAGAGCTATTGGCTAATGAGAGAGGGTGAGCCAGTTTTCAGAGACAATATTTCAATCCTAAATGGTCAGCCCTAAATATGTGCCAATATCCCCACTAATTAGACACAGTGTGCTGTGTTAATATATGTGTGTATAATCTATATGAACAAAATAACATATTTACAATTAGAGAAGAAAAGTCATGAATTGGACAGTGGTGGTTAGTGAGACATGGGGGAAGTTGGGAGGAGGAGGAGAAGGAAGAGTGCAAATGATGCAAACAGTACCGTCACTCATGAAATCTACAAATGAGTAAAACATGAAAATAAAAAAACAAGGTATATAGTTCCAATATAGGATGGCATGCAATAAACACACTCATCCCAGCAAGTGTAAGGGGACACAGCAAGAAAAGATCAGATAATAGTAAAACCAAAACCCAGAAGACAAACACTAAGTCCTGCAGCTGTATGTCCAGCTCCTGGAGATCATAATAGAAATCATCTGGACCTGGAAAGGCCTAAATAGCTCCATCCTTCCAGCAGCAAACATAGCTCGTTCTTGGACCAGCTCCACTTCACACTTTCAGCTTCCACAGTCCTGCAATCTCCAATATTCTGTGGTCTTCAATGCAACTTAGACGGCACGTTCAGAGATTCATGAAAATAACCTGTTGGGGCTTCTTTGCAGGACCTCTAACATTGCACCTGGTGGTAGAGTACTTATCTAGCATGTTCAAAGCTCTAGATCCAATCTCTATCACAGGAAGGAAGGAAGGAAGGAAGGAAGGAAGGAAGGAAGGAAGGAAGGAAGGAAGGAAGACAAGATCTTATACCCTTAACAATTGACTCAAATAAAATAGACTTTAAATGTAATATGCAAAACTATAAGATGCCAACAAGACAACGGGAAAACTTATGTGATTTTAATGGCAATGACTTTTTAACTATATATAACAGCAGAGGCACAAGTTACAAGAAAGAAATAATTGAAAATTTGGATTTATATTAACATTTTTGAATCTGTGAAAAACACAGAGAATATTATAAAGGATATATATGATAAAAGAACTATTCAAACTATTTCTTTTAAAACTTGAAACAAATTTTAAAAAACTGAGTAATATGATTAAATATAGGCAAAGATCCTAAAAAATAAAACAACAGAAAAGACAGAAAGTAAACTTGGCTCAGTGGTTCACACCTATAATCCCAGCACTTGAGAGACTGAAGCAGGAAGATCAAATGTCTGGTTAAGGGCCAGCCTGGGCTACATAATAAATTTCCAAACAGATCAGGGTTACAGAATGAGACTTTGTCTAAAAAGAAACAGATGAAAGAAGTAAACATACAACCTGCCACTTTGCTGAAGTTGTTTATCAGCTGTAGAAGTTCTCTGGTGGAGTTTTTTGGGTCGCTTAGGTAAACTATCATATCGTCTGCAAATAATGATAGTTTCACTTCTTCCTTTCCAATTTGTATCCCTTTGACTTCCTTATGTTGTCTAATTGCTCTTGCTAGAACTTCAAGTACTATATTGAAAAGATATGGAGAGAGAGGGCAGCCTTGTCTAGTCCCTGGGATTGCAAAATGGTAAAACCGCTCTGGAAATCAGTTTGGCGGTTCCTCAGAAAATTGGGCATGTCACTTCCAGAGGACCCTGGCATACCACTCCTGGGCATATACCCAGAGGATTCCCCTGCATTCAATAAGGACACATGCTCCACTATGTTTATAGCAGCCTTGTTTATAATAGCCAGAAATTGGAAGGAGCCCAAATATCCCTCAAAGGAGGAATGGATACAGAAAATGTGGTATATTTATACAATGGAATACTACTCAGCAATTAAAAATAATGAATTCATGCAATTTGTAGGTAAATGGTTAGACCTGGAAAATATCATCCTGAGTGAATTAACCCAATCACAAAAGAATGCACATGAAATGCAATCACTGATAAGTGGATATTAATGAGCCCAGAAGCCCTAAATACTCAAGACACAAATAGCAAGTCAAATGATTCCCAAGAAGAAGAAAGGAGAGGACCCTGGGCCTGTAAAGATTGCATCCAGTTCAGTAAAGAAACCGAGGGGGGAGGGGGAATGATTGGGGAACAGTTGGGGGGGGAGAGGAACTATGGGAACTATGGTGGGTGGGAACTGGGAAAGGAGAAAGCC